>MJUU01039586.1:40643-56694 GCA_002080025.1 Modiolus philippinarum
TTTGCGATGATAATTTCCGTATTATAACCCATCTATTTCACTTTAACAGTAAAACAGGGATGGATAGGAAAGATAGCCTTTCATAAAACCCCTAGTGAGTATTCTCTTCTATGTGAAATATAGAAGGGGACTATATTGCATGGGACGTGGCATTGCTTCAGTTTGTCTACCATGGTGCGCGGGTAAGGTTTTCTCCATGTGAAAAAATGGATAGGGGCAGGAAATTTAATTTTCCGGGAGTATGACCTGGTTACTCTGCTTAGACGAGGTTTCAACCATCCACCACTTGGGGACGTGCCCTGACAGAATGGTTTTAACAGAGACCTACAACATTCAGTTTGAACGTTGTTTATCTGTAGGAAGCTCTTCTTTAACACTGATTGCCAAATTTCGGAAATACATGTAGATCTGATTTATTTCATGGCTTATGAATAAACCGTATATATGCAGTGTGAATCCGTAGTGCGTATTTTCACTTGAAAATCCGTAGAAAATACGGAAAATCCGTAGTGGTAAACACCTCTGTATTTTTTTACACAAATTTTCACGTAATGAAAGATTTTCAGTATATGCAATTTACAAAGCATCTTCGCTAGCCATGGGTTAGGATCTTCACCCTTGGCAGATCAAGCTGGATTCCTGTCGCCTCAAATCTAGGTTTTTGATTAGTTGCAGTATTCTTTGCTGCAGCCTATCAAATTGCTTACATTCAAATTATATATATATATACAATGTAGCTTAAGTTGACGTAACAATAAACTTAAAATATGGTGTTTGGAGATTTTTCTATTTTGCAAAATTCCCACGATTTTCTGATGTTTCTTTACTTTTGCAGAGTTATTTCCTTGTAGTTTTGTGATATATTGTGAATTGCCGTATTATAAGTTCTAATAAATAATCTATAATTTTTACAATAAATCATACAGAAACTCTTACTTCAAAGGGAGATAATTTGAAACTGATGCTTCAAGAGATCCGCCAAGGGTGAAGAGGAGAACAGCGGATCGTAACCCTTGGCTAGCGAAAATGCTTACAAAGATGAAATCATAGATGAGCTAGTTTGGCTAAGAGAACTTCTAAAATCTGCAAAATAAGAAATTTAAGTATCTTATTCACAACTAGACCAGCTGAACTGGCATTTTTGGTTGGAAAGATGGAATCTGACTTATAATGACAAGGTCGATAGAATTGCATATTAACAAACCAGATTAACAAATGAGGTATTTTGGCATTTTGAAGAGTTGTGGAATATGGGCAGACAACACAGGACAGTGATGCAAGATGACAGATAGTAATCCAGATGAGTCAGCTCTACTTATAGCAGTTGACACAATAACAATTCATGTTTTGTGTGAATATGTGTACATCATTGATATTTAGTTTATTTTTAATAACCATCAGATTGGTGACAAGTTTGTAACATACAATGAAAAAATTAAAACAGAAAACTTTTATATAGCAATCTGGGACCAGTTTATTTGTAACAACATAATCAGTGAAAGAATCTGAGGTATTGGTCAAGTGTAAATTTTTAAGCCTGTTTGACACACACATTACTATTAACATGCCATTTTTCACAACCTAATGAATTCAACAATCTCATTTAAATGTTCCAGTCCAGTCCATGGCTGTAATCCCAAATTAAAAAAATAGTTGTGGTTCCGGTCACCCGACCGTCTCTATTTTTTCCTGCCGACACTAGACTTTTTTCACCCAAAAAGTAAAAAAAAAAAAAAAGAAATAAAACGACTGACCCTAGTTTTTATGGCCACTTTTGACTGACAAATTTTAAGTAGAGATCAGCGGCAAGATCGTAGTTATTTTNCTATTTTTTCCTGCCGACCCTAGACTTTTTTCACCCCAAAAGTAAAAAAAAAAAAGAAATAAAACGACTGACCCTAGTTTTTATGGCCACTTTTGACTCACAAATTTTAAGTAGAGATCAGCGGCAAGATCGTAGTTATTTTGAAACTGTTAATCGGTATTATCATAGTTTATCAACTAGCAGAGTTTTTATTTACTTTATCGGAACCTTTTTATGAAGTATTTGATGAGAAACGAGCTCAAACGCCGCGAAAATTGAAGATATTTCCCATCAGGAAGTTTTCTTGCAATCATACATTCGGAACGAGTTCGGCGCGGACTGTCGTATCCGTATTTATTTCACATGTTATTTAATATTTCAGAGGCTTCAAAGCCTATTAAACTGTTGCATGATAAATTTAATGGAGACTTAAACCTCTTCTTTTACATCTGTTGTGAATAAATATAAATAGCATATTGTCAGCTATATCGACACTTTACCGATCACATGGTTTGTTGACATCCTCAAAATTTATGGCGGCTAATGAAATGTTCAAGATTATGATATGAAAATATATATTTTGGCAGAAATACACCTTCTCTTTATATCTGTTAGGAATTTTCCACTTCACAACAACCTACATGTATAGTATTTATCAAGTCCCATAGTGTTAAGAACGATCGTTTGGCTTGAACTGAGACTAAAAATTGATCATCTAAGCAGGAACTTGGACAAATCCTTAAGTATCCAGACCCCTATCGCTAAATCATTTCTAGAGTAAAAATGTGTGGATAATACATAGTTTTATATCATAGGTTACAATGCATTTACATGTTAAGTATTATATATGATTTAAAAAAATTTTTTTTTTTAAAATCCCAAACATACCGACCCTATTTTTTTCAGCGGGGTGACCAGAACCACACCTATATAATCATTTGGCCTAACCGGCATGCATATTTGGTTTGGACTGCTGAATTGACATAACACACCAAAATATGAGGTTTATATAATTAGTTATGCTGAATACATATTTCTGAATGTCTTTTTTTTTGACTTTGGTATGTCCTTTTTCATTGAACTTGAGGATGTTTCAGCCATGGTGCAACTTGGACTTGCATCATTCCAGAATTCTGTACACATGGGTTTCATAGTTCTGATACACTTGTAAGTTACAAATGTATAGTATGTATTATTTAACAGGGTTTCATAGAGACGGGTATGCAAATACGCAGCACATACTCAACGGGGCCTAAATGTCCAAGTCCAAAATTACACATGATCAAAGAGTTATTAGACCGATAGGTCTCAAAGTTAAATTTTGCAGATGTTGTTTTGAGCCGAGTCATTGTCAGTGATCAAGTGTAAAATTTATGTGTAGCCTAACAAAAATTCATTTGTAAACTAACTCATCTAGAAACAAGGTTTACAATGTGAAGTCTTTTGTTTGTAGGTACTCTTTATTTATCTGAATCTAAGATAGGTCACCAAGACTACCAGAATGAAGTGAACTCATGAACTGTCAAAATACTATAACATTCAAGACTGGTTTTGGGCTCTTAACTGGACTGGGATAGCTATGTCTACCCATGGGTATTTAATAACATAGATGTATGAAACGACTGAGTTTGGAAAAGAGGAAGGGGGTAATAAGAAACACTAACAGTGTAGTTCCACAGAAACGTAAACACGGAAGACTATTTTTGGCATCGTCAGATATCGATCTGTCATGAAAAAGCGCCCGACCCCTCGACATTTAAGAATATATCCACCTAGATTATGACCTTTTCTTACCAAAAGTATATGACTGAGCTAACAAAATGTTCAATTTTTCAGCGAAAAATAATATAACTCTGTTAATTAATTCACGAAGTACCCCTTTTCTACGTAGAAACACCCTCCTATTAGATGCAGCCTAATTACTCATTTACGGAAATGCTGCCGATAAAACTTTGACACTTGTTGAAAAGACACTGAAAAGAAAAATAACTCAGTATAATTCAGTTGAATTCTTTCCAATTACTAGAATGGTCATCAACAATAAAAAATTGGAGATTGATTTAGCTTACAAAATTACATTTCTTTCTGTCAACATTTGCGTAGTAATATTATCATATGATGAGCACCCTGACGTGTCACGATGAAACCCCAAATTCATGACATCATACAGGAAATTATGTTTTCTTCTGCTATCACAAATGAAAAAAAAATATGTTATGTAAAATAGTTGAACGTCACGGATAACACACATTTCAATAGATTTAATCTTTGAATTAGAAATTATCTAACTTTTGTGATATTTTGTTTTCCAATAGATCTAATGTCATAACTTATTTGTTTGTGTTACTCTTAAAAACAAACTAAAGACCTAGTATGTTGAAACGAGAATTTTCTGAACTAAGTTTTTTTTCAAGTCTTTCGAAGCCAATGTACTACAGACTATATTTGCCTTTTTTCGTTTTTGTTTTGTATTGTCTTTTTTTATTGCTTTTCAGTTTTTACAAAATCGGGGGGGGGGGCATTTTCAAGACGATGGGATTGTTGAATCCCCGCGAAATGAGAATGATGGTCATCCTGGTTAGTACTTCATGTTCAAGTTCAACTTCTTTACTCCGAGTAAAATCCACTGCTGCTGTGGACATCGAAGTAAGTCAGTCTAAAAGGAACAATCCAAGGACAATGGCAACGTCCGACGGAAAGCAAAGAAACAAAGACATAACACGAGCACGGTGCAGAAAAGAAAACGAAGACACACACATATATATAAATGAACAACACGGACCCAATAAAAAAAACATGGGTGATATCAGGTGCACCATATGGCAAAATGATGGTTACTTTTTTATGCAAATCTATGAATATTCATAGGCAGTTATACCACGTGACCATAGTGAAGTGCCTGAATTCACTTTTTCAATTACCAGCGTTATACGGATAATATTATCTTTTTCACCGCATTGGACTCTAATTTTACCTGCACAAATAAAGTTTCCGGCGCGAATTTCATGAAATAAATGTGATATCTGTGTAAATGTTGACAAAATTGGGACAGTTTCATAAGGTCCTCATCAAAAACATGCAATTTTTAACATTCGTGTGAACCTTTATTTCATTTCTGTTGATGTAAGTAGGTATATCACTGAATTATTATATGATATTCTTTCATGACAAGTTGTTTACATCTTGAGATTACTTGACTATTTCAATTTCAAATCACAGAAAATCGACATCTCGCAATATCTTGACAAAGACAATACTACGCAATTCGCTTCAAATATTATTTCCTTCTGGGAACCTTGAATTTTTAAGATATTTTATTCATTTGAATGTGTGGTGAAGGAAGGAAACGTAAACTCTACATTTTATTCATGTAAAACGGACATTTTTATAGAATGTCCGGGCCCTTCATGAAAATGTTTCATTTATTTTCACAATGTATTTGATATTTTGACGCCATTTTGTCTAAAAATGGCGATATATGCAAATGAGCAAAACGGTCAGATTTTGCCATATGCCGCGGCAGAGAAAGCATCTCAGTCCTGCTTCATAAGACACCCGCCGTGTTGAACATGTCAACACCGGTAGAGGAAAAACAAAATTTAGTGGCAAAGAGAAAGATCTGTTGTCATCTGGAAAACAGATATCTCATAGCGGTCCACAAGAGTAAAACTTCTGTAGTGATGACCTCAAGTTATGGGCAACATACCCTTGCTTAAGTAGGTCTAAGTAGCTCTATCAAGGTAGTCACTGTATCGACCACAGGCCCTTGAGTAGCGAATGAGTTGGGAGATGTAAACTCCATTTGCCGGTGCTTTGGAATGTTGCTACAAAGAAAAGGGAAGTTGACTATTTGAAAAGTGAAGTCATCACCTTTGTTATGTAGCCTAGTTTGTAGTTTACCTCTGTTGTCAATTTCAAGATGAAGGTCAAGGAACGAGGCTGAGTGCGGAAGTACATAGTATGATCCTTAATTTCGAGCTCTTTTGGATAGATAAGATGAAGAAAATCACCAATGCGAGGGTTGTTTAGTGATAAAATATCTTATATACCTTATATCTACATAACGGAAGCTGAAATTAAAGGACTGGGCCAGTTTTTATCTTTATTTTGAAGAAGCCCTTCGATGAATTCAGCTTCATATGAGTGGGGAGACAGATCGGCTAAAAGAAGTGCACAGTTTGTGCCCATTGGAATTCCGATAGTCTGTTGAAAAACAACTGAGTCCTCCAAAGTGGATAAATATATTGTCGATCAGAAACTCTAACATTTTAATCATTTCTTCCTCTGTATATCTTTTTCTGTGATTCTGAGTCGTATTTCACAAAGTATGCTTGTTCTCTGCCTATAACAATGTACTTATATCTTCGTTCGCCGTTCTTGCGGGAGAAACATCTATGAATTAAATCTTTAAGTCGTGATTTCAGTTGTTCATGAGGAATTGTGGTATAAAGCGTGGAGAATTCAAAAGTTTTAATGCTGTTACAATGTGATAATGATCTCGATTTTAAGATGTCAAGCAGATCCTTAGAGTTTTTCAATATCCACATTTCATTTACACAACTTCTGGAAAAACTAGTCTCACAATATTTTTGAAGGCCCTCTTTTACGGCTGTCAAGATGGATCATCGTTAATAGCTTAGAAATAGGTTTTGTAGAACATTTAGCAGATCCAGCGATGTACCGTTGTTTGTATAATATATAAGCATTTGTGTAATTTTTGTACCCAGTACAATGAGGGGAGATCAGTGTCTTCATCTTTTGTTGAAATCCCAAAGGAAAGCAAAACAGATCTATGGTTCTGCAATATCTCCTCCTTAGACAGAGTAGTAGCTGTGTAGGTTGGATTGTCCTGGGTATTGCCAATGCCTATTTCTTTCTTAAAACAATCGGTGTAATGATTTTTACAAATGAAAATGATATTATTAGGGGCCTTATCTGCCGGAACAACGACATATTTGTCATGAATGGAGGACAAGTATCTGGCAACATGGGCATTTTTGAAAATCGATGATGCTTTAGTTCTCATTGACCCTCGTAAATGACTGATTCGTTTAAGAATCATGGACCTCACAGTCTTAATCCACTTCGAAAGAGAATTCAGGTCTTCATCTTGTTCACGTTTAATCCATTTTCTGGCATAGTCCTCTACAGCATCCATAAGGAGTTTAAAATTTTGATCCCAGTTGATGGATCGTGGTTCACGGAAATTTGGTCCCTTTGGAAGGATTTCACGGAGAGACGGGTTTTCGATGATATTAATTCAAGTCTCCCGTTATGACGTGACCACATGGACTATATCTGTAAGGTGAATTTGAACATGATGAACAATCGGGTGGTTTAGACTTGAGATCGTCGGTGGTAAGGTTTTGCAATACATGTTTATGGTTGAAAATCTTTGATGCTATCGGTGAAGTGTAGGTATATGAGATGATTGGAACTGATGTGTCCTTAAAATGTGGAGGTATTTGTTTTTTTTACATTTTTGTGGTGTATTATATTGGCAAGGTTGATGGCATCTAAACCCTTATTAGCAAAGTTTATTGGTAGGAACGAACGGTGTTCTTCTACATATGCGTGTTCTGTAACAGGGTGAAATAACCTATGTTGACCAATATCAAGGATGACCGCGTCTAACTTGTATAAAGATGAGGATGGATCAGTAACAGAATTTTCTAAAGATTGTTTATATAAAGAATTCAAAGAAAGAGTACAATTTTGTGCGAATGTGATGCAATTCTTAAGGGTTTATAAACGAAAGGAAGTAGGTCCTGTATAGTTACCTCATGAAGTGTTGGTGATGTATAATGGCGATGGCCATGACTTCGTTTTCGTCTAGGATTGTTGTCAAAAATGCGCATCACATTTATATCATTACACCTAGGACTGGATAGATTACAAATACTGTCAATTTTGTTGTTACAACCATATACGGTATTGCCTATCCAGTATTCTTCTTTTTGTCTACGAAGAGGTGTACTTAGGTTGGGATTGTTAGTAGGATGGTATATTTTTTTCTAGAATGCGTACTTTTATGGAGAGAATAGAATGATCGGGTTCATTGAAATGTTGGTAAACGGCAGGAAATTTCATGGTATTATTTCCGATCTATGTCCGTTCCGGCGTTCGTTCAGTCTTCCTTTAGTTTCTCCTACATAGCCACATAAATTGCATTTTATCGATGAGGAAGACGAGAAGGCGCGATTAGCCAAAGATCTTTCAATATTTTCGTTGTCACCTTACCTTTGTCCTTCTTCAATTCTAAAAAATGGGTATGAAATGAATTCAAAGTACATAGCACCTTCTTTACACGTATAAATCATTGCAAGTGTTTAGTCATATAACCTCCTACATCCATAAAGGGTCATTCTCTGACAACTCAGTTTAAGAAACTGTAATATTTTAATTGAAAAAATATTGAATTTTTTCATCTTTTTCTCATATTTTTTCTTTTTGATTTGTGTGAAGCAAGCTTTACAGAAATGTGACTAAATGGTTGGAACGCTTTTCTCATAGGCAATTTTTATTTATTCTCGATTTTTGATGAACATATATGACGGATCGAGCGTGGAAAAGTGTCTTTACCCTCAGATTTTAGACTTCATTTTTACACATTTTCCTGCATATCTTAATGGTAAACAAATATTCTATCAATAGAGAATATTGACACATATAAAGAAAATACTGTAAAATTATACAGATATAGCAACAAAACCACAGTAAAAAGTTACTATATAATAGGGAACACTGAATACCGTCACCACTTTTAAGAACAAGATTCTCCAAGTTAAGTGTCTCCTGTGTTAGCCCTGGTGATGAAATAATGAAAACCAGAGGCTCACATGTGAGCCTGTATCGCTCATCTGGTGGCTGCTGATCAAATAAGATTTCTCACAAGATTTAACAATCTGAAGTCAGTCATCTGGTAGTTTACTTTCACGTTCAATTACCTATTTAATATCAATTTGATGTTTGAAACGGTTTTCAAGAAGTAACAATTTAGAAAATTTTCCCACACGTAGAGTTCCATGTCAAACTGTAATCCCCGGTGGCAACCATTTTAGATTTCTGATTGGTACCAATAGACAACATTTTGTAGATGACCATCAAATTACAATGCCTATTTAATATCAACTTGATATATGAAACGCTTTTCAAGAAATAGCAATTTACAACATTTCCCCATAGGGTCAAATGTTAAACTATGTTCTGCAGTTGTGGCAATCTTGGATCTATGATTGGTATTAAAATCATACATTTGTTTGTTCTATCCCATTTCCCTATAATATAATAAACGTACAGTTTTCAAGAATGAACAATTCACAACATTTCCCATGGGGTTTTATGTTAAACTATATTCCCCGGTGATGGCCATTTTGGATTTGTGATATGTACAGATATGCCAAATTTGGTAGATGGCCATCATGTTACCATGCCGAGTTAATATCAACTTGATATATGTAAGGATTTTAAAAAAATATCAATTTACAACATTTTCCCATAGCGTCCAATGTTAAACTAAGATCTGCAGCGGCGGCCATCTTGGATTTATGATCGGTACTAAAATCCTACATTTGTTTAATGACCATCATGCTACCATGCCTAGTTAATATCATGTTGACGTATGAAACAGTTTTCAAGAAGAAACAAAGTCAACATTGTTCCATATGGTCCTATGTTGAACTATGTTCCCCGGTGGCGGCCATCTTGGATATGATGTGAACATGTTGAACATATGCAGAAATTCTACTTCTTGATAAGATGAACACTTTTGCAATCTATCTCATATCGTTTTTGAAATATAGGACAAAATGTAAAAAATAGGAAAATTTGGCAAATAAAGGGCATTAACTCCTTCATGGGTATTTAGATTTTCTATAAAGTTTCCATGTGGGAAGATCTTGGTATGCTGAATATTTTTGGAATTTAAAATTGACTTCAATCTGTTATAGTTTTCAATATAACACAATTTTGAAAATTTTACGGAAAAGGGGCAATAACTCCAAGATTGGTTTTCGGATTTTTTTCAAAATTGCATGGCAGGTAGACCTTGCCATGTTGATTATTTCAGCTCCCATCAGATTTTTGTTATTTGTAACAGTTTTTGAGTTATTTGCAAAAAACAGCAATTTACCCGCATGCTCTATTTTTAGCAACAGTAGCCATGTTGTTTGGTCTTCCGACTAATCGAACACAATTTTGAAACTGCATACTCTGGTAATGATTCAGGCCAGGTTTGGTTAAATTGGCTAAGCAGTTTCAGAGGAGAAGATTTTTGAATACAGGACAAAATGTATAAAATTACGAAAATTTGACAAATAAAGGGCAATAACTACTTTATGGGTATTCAGATTTTCTTCAAAATTTCCATGTCGGTAGATCTTGGTATGCTGAACATTTTTGCAATTCAAAGTTTACTTCTATCTGTTATAGTTTTCCTAATAAAAAATATATATCAAAATTTTGAAAAATTTTACGGAAAAGGGGCAATAACTCCAAGATTGGTTTTCGGATTTTTTTCAAAATTGCAGGGCAAATAGATCTTGCCATGCTGATCATTTTTACACCGTCAGATTTTTTGATATCTGTTACAGTTTTTGACTTATTTTCACCCCCCCCAAAAAAACCAGCAATTTACCCCTATGTTCTATTTTTAGCAACAACGGCCATGTTGTTTGGATTTCCGACTAATCGAATCGAACATAATTTTGAAACTACATATTCTGGTAATGCTTCAGATCAAGTTTGGTTACAATTGGCATAGCAGTTTCAGAGGAGAAGATTTTTGAAATTGTTGACGGACGACAGACGGACGCCGGACGACGGACGACGGACGCAGAGTGATGACAAAAGCTCACATGGCCTTTAAGGCCAGGTGAGCTAAAAGGTAATATAAGGCTTAAATGTAGTAACTGTTCGATAAATCAATAAAATTTCAAGTGCGTTTTTCTGTCGATACTAGCGAAATTTTTCATATTTTTGTTAGGGTTGGAGGAGACATTCGTGACGGTAAAAGAAAGATATGTAACGGTAAAGGAAATCTACCAAGCAATCAAAAATACTGGATCCCAATTTTGGTAAATCTCCTGAAAGTCTCAAAGACCACTTATTTTTTTGGAATTCTACCTAGCAACTATATTTTTAGAATTTGTTTTAATTAGGACAAATATTTTCACCAATTGGATTTCCAAAATGTTTGATTCAAATTTTGGTATATTTCATGAAAGTCTCAAAGACTTAAAGACCACTTAATTCTTGGAATTCTACCTAGCAACCATACTTTAAGAATTTGTTTTAATTAGGACAAACGTTTTCACCAATTGGATTTAAAAAATATTTGATACCAACGTTGGTTTATTTCCTAAAAGTCTCAAAGACTACTTAATTTTTGGAATTCTACATAGCAACCATACTTTTAGAACTTGTTTTAATTAGCACAAACAATTGGATTTCCAAAATATTTTATTCCAATTTTGGTAAACTTCCTGAAATCTCAAAGACCTCTTATTTTTTTTGAATTCTACCTCTCAACCATACTTTTAGAATAATTTTGTTTAAAACTAAGGTGTATCTCCCTCTTGCATATCTCTGTCCTTATAGCTGATTTTTTTTTTGCTTTCCTGTTTAGATTCTACTGGTAATTTGTCCTCTTTCAGATTTTACGTATGTTTCGGTATATGGATTTCCAAACGTTTTCATTCTATCTGCACTGAGGAGACATAAGTTGTCGAAATGCGCATATATGCAGAAATTAAATTATGGTAACTTCGGTATTTTGTTATTTCACCAATTGGATTTCCAAAATATTTGATTCCAATTTTGGCAAACTTCCTGAACGTGTCAAAGACCACTATTTTTTTTATTCTTCCGAGGCAACCATATATCCTTGTATTTTTTCAGTTAAAATAGTGATCATCCGTAATTAAATGTTGAGTAAAATTTACCCAGAGTCGATAACAACTGTTTTCTGTCTCAACCAGGGCAGTGCGGCAATTGCAGTCATTTCTGATGGCACCACTTCTAGTTGGATCTGTTTTTTCTCACAAGCCAATAAATATTAACGTGACATTTTTATCAATCAAGAAGCAAATACAAAATGGTCATTTTCGTATTTTGAGATTTTCCCTTTTTCCATATGTTACTTCCTCAAGTTCTAAAGTATTTCGTCAAATTCTACACGTTCATCTCAAGAGACTACAGTAATGTCATTTAAAAGTGAGTTAATTTACTGCGAATTTTATTTAAAACTTATTGAATTAGAAATTATCCCCGCTCCCCAACAACCCCAGATGTAAATTGTACTTTTGGTCTTTGCCGTGTAGCACATAAAAATGTGGATGAAATGAAAGCCATTAAAGGGGACAGTGTGAATCTTCTGTCTAGATTATAATTGTTTAATCCAAGTAAGAAAACACTTAATCATACTTTTCCATTGAAGGTAATGTTATTTTAAATAATTGTAAACCCCTAATTGCAAACAATTTTTATGTCTTGACAAGCATTTTAATGAATGTTAACATGATAATTATCAAGGAATTGCGTTCACGTGGGATTTGTATTGATAAATAGGAAATAGTTAACACTACCCCCAAATGGAAAAATCGTACTTCTTGGCGAAGAATAACAATAAAAGCGTTGTTCCTTCGCTTGTTTTTTACCCATGTATTTGTAGAAACTTTGCATTTACTCCATATCCTTTCATTCACCTTATACATGTTATTATCTTAAAGAATAAATATGTGTGATGTCCTCCTTAGATTTTACCATACATTTTATAATATTAAAATGAATTATATCACTTGTATCATGAAAATGGGCATATCGATGTCTGTTTATAAATACAGTACAGTAAATAACTAATTTTTAGGCTATTTAGGGATAACCTATTACATTGTTGATGACCGCAAATGTTTAAAATACTGATTTCTCTACAAAAATTTGGTAAGTATAATCATTAATGGATATCAGAATAACATATTTGACGCGATCTGATATGATGACTCACTGTCACAAAACTCAGTTTATAGTCTAGAATCTCAAAAACTCCCATTTTTCATATCATTAGAACTGAGGGGAGAAGGTTAAGCTTTACTGTTTTAATATTAAAAATTGAAATGTTTGAAAAATATGATTTTTGTATGTTTCATGTGATTTGTATTGTGTTCTTTTTGTATTGTATTGCTATGACTCTAACGAGTCTTTTGTCTGCAAATAAAAGTTAATTGATACCAATATTTATGTCATTTTTCTTTCCACTTAAAACGACTTACTTCAAAAGATTAATATAAATTATTGTATAACATCAAAAGTTAGTTTTTTGAAATTTTGAACTAAAAATTGCTCTATTACAAACTTACTTTTCACATTAAAAAGGCATTTTTTTCTATTTTGGGGAATTATCTAGGTTATTTTTTTAAAAGCAGCGATATTTCGTGAATATCTTAATCTAAATGAAAATGTGTGCTCTAAAAAGTCTTAAATAAACATTATTTTATCTCATCTGAGACATAATTTAATTTGCTTATTATATTATCATTATTATATTATATTTTATTGTATAGCAACATGATATTTCCCTAAGAAAGCAACCAAACGTAAGCGTGCAATGAATTTCCATATTGCACTAGTGCAAATATGACTTAAATTTCATGGCGTCATTGACAGCAAAAGTCCATTATTTACAGAGATTATTGCTTTGCTATACAACAAAAGGGTTATTGCATGAATATTGGGGAATATCATCCCTCGAAGAATATTTATTGCACTCGCAAGCTCGTGCAATATAAAATTCTACTCGGGACAATATTCCCCAACATTCATGCAATAACCCTATAATATAGCATTTAGAGTATGAATATTTTTGCTTAAATTTTTAGGGAGACGGGTGTTTATTTCGACAGTTGCGAACCTAACAGAAGACTGAAACAAAATATTTTTGTCCCAATTTGCTAAGATATTATAGAACATTATTACATAAGCAATTTGAAGATATATATTAAGATTTCTACGATCATAACATTTGAAAGTCGAAATATTGAAAATATTGAAAATCCCCAAAATTCTAATTTTTCTCAAAAATATAAACATCAAAGAATAAAAATCTTTGATCTTTAGTGGTTCCATATTTCAAACTTGTGTCATAACTGATAATTTAGGTACAAAAAGTACAGCAAACTACTAAAGCTGATTATCGAAAAGTAATAAAAAGCCCCCCCCCCCTTCAAAAAAAAAATAATTGTCATTTTCACTGCTTAAAATTATTGTAATTAATATGAGTTAAACTTTCATTTGATACCAAAGTTTTGTATATTTTATACACCTATAGAGAATTAAGGAACTAGAATTATTTTGGAGAGAGGACATAGAAAGACCGTCTTCAATTGGTCTTAATGGGAAGTGTATGTGTATGGGGGGTGCAGGGAAATTGATAACAGCTTGAAGACACCTATGGTTTTTTTGGTAGTGATCAACACAAGCTTCCAATGCTTTTTGCCATTGTTCACTTTTCTGTCTTTATCTTTATCATTGTTTGTCCTGTTACCGCTTCATTTCTTTTGTGTGTGGAATTTCCATTTTTTCCTTGAATATCATTTTCACCTGCTTAATGCACGGCGAAAACCCATTTTTCATCGCCGTAAAATTTGTATGACGAAAAGTTCCAATTCAAACTGTTTTAAATATTACGTCACAGTTATCAATTCTGTGAAGAGATCCGATAACCGTTGTTGAACCTCCCAAGTACCGGTACTACCGGAAGTTCAGGTCCAAATTCCTTATCTTATCTTGTATATAACATGTATACTTCTCCAGTTTTTACAATGTTACACAAATAGTGTGAAGACACATAAAGGTTTGTATTTCTGATAGTCACTGTTTCTATGAACACTAAGTTGTTGAAACTAAATGTTGTCTAAAATTGGTCTGATCATAACCTTCCATGCATAAAAATTATGGAGCTTAAAAAATGAAACTGAAGTTAAAACTAAAATACAAGAACTTTGTGTGTTGTACTATAAAAGTGGCCCTGTGCTGTCTATATTCGTGTTAACATGTTTTATTTTGAAGAGGGGGATATAAAATGACTGAAAAAAACTGGATCATAAGTGGGAGGAAGGGGGTGCACGGAAAGTGATTTCAGCCAATGTCCTATTGTTATATTGTTTGGAATAGGGATTGAATTTCTTTGTACAACTGCTGCATATACTAGTAGTCTGTAGATGTGCTTTAAGGTTTGGGAATTTCGATTCCGATTCAAACTTTGGTAAAAAGTATGGCAATTAAGGCGTGAATTTTGTCCTATGTTGAGTCATTTTCAGAATTTGCTCAAATGGTGTCGAAAATCGTTTGTTGTGGTATCTGGTTCGTATAGTTATTAGAAAAAATATTTGCTACATTTGTATGTTTTTTGACTTGCTAACAGTCGAACATGGCTGTAAATAGCCTTTTGTGTCAATTTTAGCTATTTTACAGTGTCTGAGAAGATGGTAGTAGTGAATCGGGTCACTTTGGATCCATAGGGTCTATGTTAAAGTTCCTTCCAAACTTCCTCCGAAATTATCGATCGCCTTGATTGGTCAATTATCAGTTTTTGAAAGCTATTTCTGTTTGTATAACTGAACCCGTTTACTTTTATAGTGATATGGTTGTTTTGACATGTCCCTTATATATATTTGTAGTTGGATTTACGTTTTAAGCCCGACCTCTTCCCAGATATCCCTTTCATTATGTATAATGTCTTCAGCCCCGTCTTCCTGCGTCTTTAACGTAGAGCACCGCAAAGGTAATGTAGCGGTGTGAGAGTGGTGGGACGCTGGAAGATATCTAGTCATATATTAAACTTATAATCCCTAATGTAACCCTTCATGACCTTAACTAACCCACCTAATTATACCTAAAACCCAACTCTAACCCTCTATTTTTGGGTAACTAATTATTTTCATTTTTGTGTTGTAAAAATTTCTCCGGAAGGTCTTTAAATGTATTTCCTAAGCCTGGACGTGCTTTTCTATTATTTGAGTTGTCTCCCTTGTCTGTGCTATACCATTAATCCCAAACCATTGTGTTGTTTTCTATCGATTTATTTCCCTGTTCTGTTCTGCCTTGTTTTGTTCTGGCCTGTTTCCCAACCGTAACTCTAACCCCCTTTTGTTTCTTTATATGTACTTCTCCATAGTCGTTTTTCTTTCGTTTCTCTGAGGGAGTTTCCTTTCTTATACTAATTAAATAATCAACTAGTTTCAAGTATACATA
>MJUU01039586.1:111695-148956 GCA_002080025.1 Modiolus philippinarum
AAACTCCTCCTACATTTTTGGATTTAGGGATCAAATCTTTATGCAGAATTGTTGCATATAGTCTATAGATTTGCAATAAGCTTTTGGAATTTTGGTTCCGGTTCCAACTTTGGTAAATTTCCTGAAAATGCCAAAGACACATATTTTTTTTTTATTTTGGCATATTATATTATAATCTGACAAGTGTTTGATAAAAAGCAAAATTCTGATAACTTACAATTCTGAAAGGCGGTTCCAATTTTGGTAAATTTCCTGAAAGTCTCAAAGACCACCTATTTTTTGGAATTCTACCTAGCAACCATACTTAAAATGTTTGTGTAGTTTAAGACAAACATTTTCATAAATTAGATTTCAAAAATATTTGATTCCAATTTTGGTAAATTTCCTGAAAGTCTCCAAGACCACTTAATTTTTGGAATTCTTCCTAGCAACCATACTTAAATTGTTTATTTAGTTTAGGAAAAACATTTTCATCAACTGGATTTCAAAAATATTTATTCCAATTTTGGTTAATTTCCTGAAAGTCTCAAAGACCACTTATTTTTTGGAATTCTACTTAGCAACCATATATCCTAGAATTCTTTTAGTAACAATAATGACTATCAATAGGTAGATTTCAAAGATAATGAAAAAAATTATGCCAAGGGTGTATTACAACTGTTTTCTGTGTCAAACAGGGAGTCCGACAACATCTAGTTTTGTTTTCAATTTCTAATGTGTGATTTCAGTGTAATTTAGTTTGTATGAATTTGTATTTGGCGAAGGACATTTTTAAAATTTTGCATGTGAAGGACTAGGCCGAATTCTGCCTCTATGGTAAACTATCGTTTATCTTTTCTATTTGGACTTTTATTTTTCAATTTTTGCTGTTGCCCTGGACAGGGCAACAGAAAAAAAGTTAAAATAGAAAAGATAAACGATAAATAGGTAATAATTTTACCATAGAGGCAGGAGAATTCAGCCTAGGACAGGGACTACAAAAATGTATGCATTGTAATCTATCCCTGTTGTGGCATATAATTTAGAAGACGACCCTTTAATTTTCATGGGGATGCTTCGGCGATTTTGCCCAGAAGATTTATTTATTTTCATGAAAATCTCGAACAAATTATTTATTTTCACCAAATGTCACATTAAAATATTTATTTGCATTTGCAATTAAAAAATATTCTTCAAATTAAAATTAAATTATTTATTTTCATGAAAATTGGGATAAGAATATTCCTTTTAGCGGACTCCAAGATTAAATTATCTATTTACAAAATCGCCCAAGCCCCTCCTCCTGAAAATCAAATGGTCATCCCTTTAACTTGTAGACTGAATATAATTCATGTTGATATAAATGCCGCTAATATCTCGCATTTTGCGTTCACGTACATTTGAAGACACGAAGTAAGGACGCTTTTTGTGTCTGTTTAGATCTATTGCGACGTTTAAAAAATTGTAAGAATCCTTTAAATTATTCCATTTTGATACGTAAATATCGCGATTTGTAAGTGATTTGGTATGCTACCTATGTACTTGATTAAAAGAAATAGTAAAATTTGATTTAATTTATTTATAGATACATGTACTTTGAATTGGAATTTCCCCCTTTTGTGCACGTGCATCAGTTGGGACATAACGTATTAATTCTCTTTAATGGTTGGTTCATCGTATTTGACGTTGTTCTGCAGATTCACCTTCAGAATGCCTGCGCAGGTCAGTTTATTGTGATTGGGTTATTTCAATTGTGACGTACAATGTTTATGTATCTGCCGAATGATCTTTGTCCATACTGATTTTTGACGGCTGGTAAATGAATCACTTACTATCAATTTTAGCAAAATTTAATGAGAGGTTAATCCTTGAAACACGTATGCAGCAGAACGAAATAGACTGTTTATCATGCAACTCTGGTATTTTTTTGTTTTAATCATGTAGTTCTTGAATGGTCCTTTTCAATGATTGTGATTTTTATGTTCGTATGTTATTCAAGTTGGTGGCCTGCAGTGACAGGGATAGGACAATTGTAACCAAACTCAGTCATAATATACAATTATGGCCCGCTGTTAAGGGAAACATCCAGATTTGTCAACCCGAGGAGGGAAACCACCCCTCCAACGGTTGAGAAATCTGGATGTTTCACGTCAATAGAGGGCCATAATTGTTTTATTATATTTTAAACAGTTTCATTAGTTCCAAATCAGGAGGTCATATTATGGTTTTAATCTCACAAAGAAGACTGATATAATCTGCCAGTGGTTTTTTTAGAATTTACAGGGTTGTTTCTCAATTTGACGTCATATCCGGGTTGTTCAGCGGGAAACAATAGGGCTGTTCCCGCAGTGATGTCATATCGAGGTTGTTTGCTACAACATCCGAGTTATTTTGAAGTCACATGATTGTTTTCATCCAATTAAATCTTCCCTTACTTAGTAAAATATAATAATAGTTCTTGGTTGACCCCTTGTAAGAATAATTCATCATTCAAGTTTACAACCAGTGCAAACCGTGATTATTTAATTTAACATTTGGATCGCATGGCTTGTTTGAATTAATAAAGGGCAGGGTCGAGGTGAATAATTCCGGTTCTTGTGAGCCTCATGTTTTCTTATCACCTTGTATTAAGTTAGCTATGGTAAATAAATTGTTTGCTACCTTACAAATCATTGTGGATATGAAAAATTAACGAGAGTTAACAGATGAAGTTATCTCTGCATGTATTGTTGTTTTCGTAAATTTGTTTTGTAACAATGCATTACATATATGAATAATTTATCATTGAATAAATTACCAATTAATCAACATAATAAATATAATTAATAGATATCGTAGTCAAATATAAATATCCCATTTTGACCCCCAATCCACAAAAATCCAAGGTCTGATATTGCCATTGCGTTGATTGTTTGTTCTTTAATTTCATCAACGCTGAAAGTGTCAATCAAAATTCCCTTTCCATCTAACAAACAGATATTATTCGATGACTTGTTTTCAGGTTTCTGTTGAGACAATATAATTATATTGCTTTGAATATCGCATACAAAACATGCGTCAGAATTCAATGTAAATACGTCATTTCCGGCAAATTTCGTCTTCAACTGACCATTTAAATTCATAATCGTTATTGATCTTGTTTCTGTATCGGCTACTAAAATATCAGAATTTGAATTTCGAACGATTCGTGTCGGATAAGAAAACGGTCTTTCGTTCGTGAAGTTATGCTTGGCGGAAGGATCTACTATTGAATATTTCTGTAAACAATCCGTTGGAGCGACACCTACCGACATTCCACGGTTCCCTTGGTTTTGACAAACGATTAAAGTGTTGTCATACGAATCAAACGCTAATCCACTCGGATAAAACTTACAATCGACAAATGTTGTTATCTGCAATGAAAATAATGCAGGAATATCAAATTCATATTGTTTTTATTGGAAGAGTAATGACGAAATAAATATAAATAAACACATTTTTCATATACACCCAAATAAATTTCGAAGAGCTACAGATGAAACCGATTAATTTGATAAATATCGCATTTTTGAGTTAAATACTTGTCACCGAGAAATGTCCTATTTCGCAAAAGGTAGGGAAGAAGCAAAATCAAATCATTTAGCTGACCGGAGGACACATTCATCGATGACCATTGAGCCGATTTTTGCTACTTTGGTCGATGATTCTGCTTGTGAACTGTGTGTATTCACACGCCCATAGTCAGTATTACAAAACTGATTTTATTTGAAAACTATCAATATCTAAATTTTTGTAAATTTTGTTGCAAACAAGGGATTATCTCCCTCGTGCAAAGCCCTGTCCTTAGCTGCTGATGGCTTTCAATCATATTGAGTATTTTCTCTATATGCCTTTATACACCTTCCGGTTTATGACCTTTCAAATGTTTTGATTTCATATGCACTAATGATACATAAGTTGTTAAAATGGCCAGCTGCGAAACTAATTTGTATTTAGGGTTTAAAATACTTCCTTTCAGATCATTTTTTTGTACATGCAAAAAGATTATTCACCGTACATACCATGCATAGATTCCGGGTATCAATTTTGAATACCCTTTTGGTATCTTTACAGGCGACGTATAATTGCCCACTGTTATCATATGCCAAGTCCTCGCCTTCTACTCCGATATATATTGACTCTGTTTCTGAACCCTGAGCATCAAATAATCTGATTTTGAGATCATTTTCACAAATCACCCAACATTTGCCATCAATTGAAGGCAATATGGACTTCACTGAAGCGTTGTCTTTAATTTGAAAATTTAAAATAAAAGAAAAGGGATAGAAAGACTTCTCCTTCCTGGGCGAAGATGGTATCTTGTTTTTCACATTTGAAATTAATCCTTTCACTTTTGTTTTCAAGTTAGATTTCGGTTTTTCTACACTTTCTTGAAATGTGAGGTCTTCTCTATTACTTTCACTATCAAAGCGCATGTTCTCTGGATTTTGGAATGTTTGACTTTCCAAACTATAAGTTGTGTTATTTTGACCAGAACAATAATTTGGGTCGATTTCATCATAAATTAGTTCAGCGGCTGCGTTTGAATAAGTAGTTTGAGGTTGGTGTTGCAGGTTTCTTTTCATTGAATCCGACAATGGCCAATTCAAATATCGTTTTGGTTTGTTAACTTTAGCATATGTATAATCTAAACCTAAACCTTGCGATTGTATGACATTGTCATCATTCGTTCTTTCTGTCGTCTGCTCATTGATTCGAGATGAAGCTAAAGAGTAGAAGTCATCAGTATCAGAACTTGCGGTAGCTTTATCATTTTTCTTAGTTATCACTTTAGCATACAGTGGTTCGTCATTATTTGTTGTCGAATCTCGGTCGTTTTCAATCTCAACAAAACTCAAATGAGGCGAATCATTTGTCTGCTCATTAGTTGCGTCCATCGTATGCTCACAAAGTGCATTCATCGTCTGATCACGAGGTGAATCGATCGTCTGCTCAAGTTCATACAGGTTTTCCATGGAATGATTGAGTTCGTTTGGACGTAAAGGTGGTGTAATATCGTTTTGTTTGTTACTTAGTGAATACGTTTTCAGTACATTTTCATCAACAGGTTCATAAGAGTGAGAAAAGCCGGAAATAGTTTTACATTTCGACGAAAATCGTGGTTGCCCGCCACAGCTTTCGTATTTGAGGTCGTCAGTAGCAGGTGTGTCTTTCGCTTTGTTAATCGTTTCAGAGTCTTCAGTGGTGTCTTCCGTTTTGTTAATTGTGTCCGAGTTTTGATGACAAGAATTTGTATCAACCGGTTTAGGCAATATTGATGGGTACCAAGTCGATGGTACAGACATAGACTGTTGACAAATACTGTCACCACTTGTGAAGTCTTTTCTTTCGTCGTTTGTTTTTGAGGTATAATATTCCGATCTCATGTCTAAAAAACCATCATTTAAACTATTTCTTGTTGCGGAAGAAAGCTTAAAACCATTATCCGAATTAAAATCATCACCAAATCCTGAAAGTTTTGAATTGCTCGATTCAGTCTGTGAGTTTCCCTTTGCAAGATTTAACCAGAAGTCATCTACATCGTCCATTTGTTGTAATTCTGGTGTTTTCCCTTGTATGGTAGGCTCCAGAATTATTGCACCGTAGAGCTCATTTGAAACTGCAGACGAAGTCGTCTCATATTCTGCTTTTATTTCAGTACTTGTTTCTTTTGGATCAAAGTTTTCATACGACGCCATTTTTATAATTCCATATATTTCAGAACACAAATGAGACTACACAAAAACGCAAAAACGTGTGAAAAACTGAAGTATAAGTCCTTCATGTCTTGAACACCTAGCAGAAATAAAAGATGTATTAGGAAGTCCGTATTCTTAAGTTCAAATGAATGTATATATATAATAAGTTATTTCCTGTTTATAAGTATTTCTATCCATCCTCGTCTTGTACATACATGTATACTTGTAGATTAAGTGTTCATATCCTGAACCTAAATTTTAATATTGCACAATATTTGCGGTTGGATTTGAAAATCTAGATGCTTTTGTTTAAAAAAGAATCTTTCCTGCTCAACTTCTTTGAAGTGTAGTTAAAACGATTTCATATTGGTTACCTGTTTTTTCTTTTGTATGTATTTGTTTTGTTGATTTACTGTGGGCACAACTACTCTTGAAACGTTAAAGTAATGAACTAAAACCTTTTGCACATTATGAAACAACGACATTTGAATACCGAAGGACTAAAGGAGTGGAATTTACAAAAATCGAAGTCCAAACACATGGCAAAAACGAAGACACAGAAAAAAAATGACGTTACACACATACAACAATGACGTTAAACAGATACAAAGCACAGAAAATGAAATCCCAACACGAAACAACTTCTTCACAGGAAAACAAAATAAGTTTGAAAAAGAAAGGAAATGAGGTAAATGTCAAGGAGACAACATCCAATATCCAGGTTAAAACGACCCAAAACAAAGCATCTAGGGGTCACCGTGCGGTCTTCAACACAGTGAGGAACCTCACACCATATAGCAAGGTAAAAAAGTGAATAAATCAATGGAAACAAACCACATCCAATAACCCAAATATCAAGAATATACGAAATAGTTTAAGCGATGAAAAATATTTGTGAGTTACCAAGTAAGCTATGTCAAATTCACAAAAATAATTTAAAAAACATATTAATAAACTTCTTTTGATACTGAAATTAAAATTATTCCCCCCCCCTTTGACCATATACCGCTAACTAAGCGCAGGTAGATAGTCAGCAAATCTTTCTCATTATTTAAATCATTAAATTATCTTGTCACACAGTTATTTCCCATGAAATTTTCATAAACGAAGTTCGCCAATTTTTCTGTCGGTTGAAAAAAAATAAGCCCTCCTTAAATGACATAAAGCATTAGGATACGAAATAATTTTACTTTAAACTGATCTCTTACAAAAATATGTCCTTTAAAAGGCCTCATTTGTTCACAAAACTACTGTTAACTCAGATGATTCATTTCAAGCATAGGTCAATTGCCTTGATACTGATGTTCCCTGTTCATTGTTTCATTAAATTATATGTAATTGAACTGAAAAATCGTCCACCCACTGTTACTAATTGACCAGGAAATGACGAAGTTCAACGATCTGTTTTTTTGGTATTTATGTACAAAAATTTTTTTTCACCACAAGAAGTAACACCCAAGAACACAAATTGGTCACCTTGACCACAACCTTCAGATAATCTAACAATGCATATAGTCCTTTTGATAGGTATGTTTCCAGCTTGCTTCCAAATTTCAGAGTGGACAAGACCAGAAATTATGACCATTTTTTGGCTACATGGGTGTTCGGTTGCGTTTTCCATATGGCATTATGTTACACTACGTTTTCCTAAACTTTGAAAAGTACTGTCTTAGAAGAAGACCATAAAAATTTATAATGAATCTGCTTCAGTAGTTTCAGAGGAGAAGATCTTTGAATGCATTTCACATTGTGTCCATTTTTTTTACTTCCCTTCCTGCTAGTGGCCACAATAGATGAGGTTCGAACATAAAATTTCAGACTACTAGAAAGTTATGTATTCATTAGGCTGAAAATTGGCATAGGCGCAAAATATTATTGAAAAGGCATATTTTTTTCTGGCGTAATTAGTCATCCGTTAATAGACTTAAGTTGTCGAAATGCGCATATACAGAAACTAAATTCACAGTAACTTCGGTATTTTATTCTTTACAACATTACTAGTAAAGGATCGAATATCTCTTTTAAAATATTATCAATGTTCTATTTTCATTTTTGCTTCGTTTAAATCAAAGCTGTGACATGCACTTCAAAATTAAATATTTCATATGAATAGTAACTTTTATAGGCCTTGACATTATAGAAAAACTTTGCATTTTTTTTCAAATAATTTTACTGGAGAGTTGATATACAACCAGATTTCAGACTGAATAGCGGATTACTACCGACAATACAATTAGTGTGTTTAAAATTTAATTAGATTTCATTTTCTTAAACCTTCTACCCGATGGTCCGAGTACACAGTTATCTTCTTTCTATTCCTGTGGTATACGAATATAGTTCTTAGTATTTTTGGTGCACTTTTTCTTATTTTTTTTCTTTTGCATTTTTTTAAAATTAATTTCTTAATCCTTTTAAAGGCTAAGGCAATTATATATACTTAAGTGTATTGCAGAAAAAAGTCTCAATGATATTATATCAGAAACTTTTAGTAAGGCAGGTAGAATGAGTAGGATTTTTTTTATCAATTTGGAACTCTCTGGACTTATCAACTTCAGCACCCTAATGTGGCCTATCAAGGAAAAAGGAGCCGATACAAATTCCTAAAATTTAGATATGATATTAATCAGAAAAACAAGTTTGGTATAGACCAAAAATCATACATCTTGCAGCATTGGAATTTTTTTTATCCTTGAAAACGTTAACATGTAACATGTAACCCGGTGGGAAAGGTGAAAAAGAAATAATTGTGGTCTTGAACCTGATAAAACTTCAAGGTATATACATTGTATCGGGAGTTGCTTTTTTGCAAAAATATATTGCGTTTCAAACAAAAGTTTGTACGTCATAAATCCTCAGAAGTCATCGCTGTCGAATTCCATCTTTATCGTGAATAACGGGATAATATTCATAAACGAAAGTTAAAATGTAAACTGGGTATTTACGATAATTTCACCGTTTTTAAAACACTCGTGATCTAGTAATAGATCGCTTCTTCATGCTTTTTCTCATTTGTGTCGCTGTTGTAGGTACTCCAACGAAAAAATAAATGCTCACATTCAATGAATATAACGGTGCAACAAAAAAAATAGTTATCTGCTTCAATAATAACAAGTTAAACTTTTATTCTCCAAACAATTAAGTTGAAGGCTTAGAATCATTTAAAAATTGCAATTTGTCCAGTTCCGGTATTTTTTTCTTCACATTTACCAGTTCTATTACGAGCTAAGGAAAAACTGGTTCAAAATTATTTGAAGTTATGGTGCTTTGACCACTAATTAAGATTAACTACGACGAAAATTCAACAAAACTGCAAAAAAAGTAAAAGTTGAAATTGCCATGCACCTACATGCACTCATGAACCTATTTGAAACTTTGCAGTTGAAAAGTTAAATACAACACTTAACGTCCGTCTTTATGCACCATATCATTATTATGTATTTGTGCAATGAAAATTAATAAATTAACAAACCTTGCTTACAAAAGTCTTCGTTGGAGTACCTAGCTGTTGTACTATCGGGTTGTTTGAAGGAAATCACTCGCTGTTTCACGCATACTTAAAAGCTGTTCTTGTCGTTCCATGAATTTTCGCAATATGACGACGTAACTTTTTATGTGTTTCTGCTTCAGATGTGATAAGCGTCGACGTTTCTCATTTAAACTGGAAAGCAACTATCATTTTTTGTCTCCTTCGATGTCAAAACTGGGCCTCTTTTAGCAATCTCCAAAAACAGGGTTGCATAATTTTTTCTACATCAGATTATTTGTTTCGAAAATAACGTTAGACAGATGCAAAACAAAAAAGAATCACAAAACCAAGGCACTTGAATCAAGGACTTGCAATCTTAAGTAAATTGAATAACGACAAGACATAACCGAGAAAACAAATGACACTTTGCATTTTTAGACAAGCACAGAATTTTTTTGTTGAAGTCTGCGCTTCTCTCAGGCATTATAATTGTCTTGTGTGCAGTCAAGATATCCTGACAGTGCACTCTATATAAGCAGCTGTTGTAAGCATGACAATGCCCTCTATATAACCAATAAGTAATTTAAACATATCAATCCCATTTGAAAAAAAAATACACCACAGCATAAAATATCAACATAAAATAAAGACTTAGTGGTTGTTCCCTTACAGATCTTTAGACATAATGGTCGTTTCTTTGACAAGACTGTAATTTAATGTTAACATAAAGCATAGAATCAGACAAGCATTCAAGTGACATGTCTCTATAATGCTTTAACATTATAATTAAAAACATCAGCATTCCAACGTATACTGTCTCCATTGTCTAGATCCAATTAAAGAGTTGACGGCTACTCGTAATTGTATTATAGTAGACCATGCTCACTCCATGTATATTTCATTGCGTAGGTGGAATTCCATTTCAAGGAGCAGTTTAATAACAAAAGAAGAAATTGATAGTACCAAATATTTTGACCAGAGGTCTTAATTATCATCTAACAATAACTAGAATACAAAAACATTCCAACTATCGAGTATTTGTTATAAGCCACAAGATTAATCTTAAGAAATCAATGATACGAAAATTTTATATAGCATGGGGTAAAAGTTGGAAATGGCAGCCATTTTGAAATTTCTTTCCACATAAATTATTTCCTCTCATCTTATTAAACATTTATAAAAAAAAAAGAATAAATTCTGCAAGGCAGTTCTTGGGATATTGAATCCTCAATTTTTAACATAAAATGGTTGCTATTTTGGAAATGGCAGGCATTTTGAAAATTTTGAAACATTTTGCACAAACTTCAGATGATGGTGCAAATGTGTACAAAGTTTCAAATCGTTTCGTTCAGCAACTCTAAAATAACCGATCTGACAAAAGTATGTGGAAGAAGAAAAGGATATAATCAGAAGAAACGTAGAATAACAACAAGTCACCCGAATCTTCTGGGATGACATAAATATAAGACTACAATTCATATCAATATCAGTGTTAAGATAACCTGAAATGAAAAAAAAATTACAATAATATGAGAAAATTTCGAAACAAAGCATCAAATTTTGCAGCATGTCAATGTGAAAATGTCAACAAAGAACAAAATGTTGGAAATATGAAAGGATATGTAATTGATTAAGAAATAAGTAACAGTATCCATATACTTATATTTTTTTTACCACGGTCTGGCATTAATGGCGAATATCTTACTCCGAGCGACCATCGAGGGGAAAGATATCAGCATAAAGTGCAAGCCCGTGGTAAAAATAATACATATATATAACACATTTTAATTTACTAAACCAATTAGACAAACTTGTTCTTATTCTTAATCCGTCAACACCCGATGATAATAAAACAGTGGTATCTTATATACAGCATTCATTAGAACTGAGGAAAGATAACCCTCATACTGTTTTAGTATCAGAATAATACTATCTTACTTTATTTGTTCATAGATGTTATCATTGTTTAAATGTATTGTTTAAATGTCGTTGCTATAACCCTAATGGGTTAAATAGTTTTCAATGAAGTTAATGATTTCGATTCTAATAGGACACTCACTAGATTTAGATTAGGAGAATTCCTCATAGAACACCTGGATGAAACGTAATTTTTGCTGCTGTAACGTTACAAAAAATTTATGTAAAGATATCTATGACGTTAGCGAAAGTACAGTTATTTGTTTATGACGTTACCCATAAGTGTATATTATTTTTACCATGAGTTTGGACACAGAGCGATTAAAGGCCGTCATATTTGAATTTTGCTTTTGGCATTGTCCTCTCAATAATTGATGCTGCACGATACACCTTTCATTAAAGAGTTCGTCTGGTGATTTTTCGCTTCTTGGTGCCATGGTCAAAGCGTCCTCTAATTGATTGCTGAATATCTGCATGTAAGATTCGATTCTATGCTCCGTCAAACCAAAACATTTAACATTAATGTTTCCTCTCTTCTTGTAATCAAACAGCAATTTAAAGTAAGAATAAATATTGTAGTTGAATAAAACGTTCAAGTGAGTCGAGGCCCTTGTTTGCTAATTATATTTGTTTAGAACGCCAGGACCATTTTTGATACTGTGATCTCGCAGAATAGCTAATTTTGAGAGAATTAAGGCTGTCTGATATGACCTGCCTATGCTTTTAGCATGATATAATTTTATCACAATTTTAGTTATTCCTTTCTGACAAACCTCTAACAATGTACGATTTTATACATCATGTTCAACAGCACTCTGACAATTCCATGTTGCAGACATGGAGACAATAATGCTATAAAGTCAAGAACATTTCAAAATTGCACCAGACCTACCAGACAAACTGTCGCATTGCTGAGAAACGTTCTGTCGTCTGTTCAATAATTTGACAACTTCTCTGCAGGATTTTAACCCTTCGTCTTTTTAAAGATAAATTATCCAACAAATTTTATTTGTCTGAGCAAATTTGTCATTATGCAAAGCTTTATTAAATGGTTTAAGGTTAAATATACAATCAATATTAACTAAAACTTTAAAAGAAACGTCTATAGCAAGTATATATGCAAATTAATTTCATAGGTGAAAAACATTGCCGACCGACTGATGGTCGCTAGACATTGAGTGACAGAGAATTATATAGTCCTATCATGTCATGTTGATAGCCTTAGAAGCTGTTGCCATGCGGACATGTAAAAGTTAAGTATTGCTTAAGTCAATCCGTCAAAAAAGTAACTGCAATAATATACAAAGATAACTGCTACGTACATATTGTGAATTGTTACATAACAATATTGATTTTAAACATGTAAACCATAAAAACGAGAAAAATATAAAGAAACAAACATCAGATTTATGACGGAATGCAAATGTAAGAATCGTTTACTTTTCAAAATATATTTTTGAACTTTTGGAAAATATCGTAATTTTGCTTTAAGCTTGTTGCTTCTAATGTGGTATTTAATTAAGAAACAAATATTTACATAGTTTTTATCACTGGCTGACACTTCATGGCAAATATTTAACCCCGGACGACCAGCGAGGGGTAAAATATCACAATGAAGTGCGATCCCGTAGTAAAAAATAAAATGAATATATGACTACTGTTAATTATTTCGATTCAAATAGGACACTCACAAGGTTCCGATTAAGGTGTTCATCCTAAACTCCATTTTAAAACCTAATTTGAGGATCAAATTAGTTCTAAAAGTAAGCATAGAATTATAACATGTAACAAGTCATATCAATATAAATATGCAATATTTAACATTAACCCTCGACCTCTGGATTAGAATAATACTGTATACTCCGATCATATTCTGGAACGCCTGTTAATCACATGTTTTGTATGCTTGTGGATAACGAAGGGCCATTCATATATGGGTTTTCGGTGGGTTTACAAATATATACGGATTTATCTACCATTGTTTTGATAGTTTTGAACTGACTTGGTATCAGTTTATAAATATTTACCGGTAAATTATTTTGGCTAGGCATATAAGGAATTACAGAGTGTCGACTTGTATCTTTCTTTTCAAAAGAAAGAATATTCAACGTGTACTATTTATTTACATTGTATTAAAGAATTTTGTAATCTTTTATTTGTTACAGATAATGTGGAATGGATGAACAAGAGTTCCACTTGATTAGGAGGAAATAGACTCGTGGCAGGAAAGTATGGGGGTACTATCGAATATAGCTGAATTTTTCGACCAGGAGTCAAATGGAATGTCCCGTCGAGAAATGTCACTATGCCGTCGTATATGATTGATTCCATATATTCATCTTCATCTTCAGTCGTCACTGCTACATCTTCGATTGTTACCGCTTCTGTGGAAACGACATCATCTACTGTTATAATTTCGGTTACTACCTCACCTGAATCTATTGCTCCAGTATTCGCAGTTGTAATTTCTGTTTCTGTGCTTTGTACCTGTCTAACGTCATTGTTTTTTTGTGTCTAACATCATTGTTTTCTGTGTTCTCGTTTTAGCCGTGTCTTTGGATATTTTGTAAATTTCACTCCTTTGTTCCTTCGGTATTCTACTGCCGTTGTTTCAGATCGTACCATGAATACCAGCAAACGCGTCCGCTCATGACAATTGTAAAGCCAGTGATTCTTAAGACCAAGAATTCACTCAACAAAGCCTCCACCTAATAAACAGACAGTCTCCTTAACTGAGTATAAATATCTCCAGCCGTCTTCTTCGTTCGCTTCTTCGTCTTATCCCATTTCTACAGATTCTGACTACAGCTCTTCTTTTCGGATAAACGTAAAATTGACTGATGATAAGAACCTTCAAACTTCTTTTGAAAAACTTGATCCCATAACACTTCCACCAATTCCCGAACGCGAAGCTGATCTTGAAGTTTATCTCAAGTTCCTGTGCAACACCTTGGACACCGTATTCATCCACTTGTACAGAGACGCTTGCAAGAGATTCGTAAGGATGGCACTGATTTAGAGAGGAAGAGGAAGAGGTATGGACAACTGGAAATAGAAAATGGCAGAATGATGAAAGAACTAGTGGATATCAAACATCGTGACAAGATAATGGCAGCTCATTTAACTGTGAACAGTAATACTTCCGTGGTCTTTATTCTGTTCCGTCTCATCTCTTTTTATGTTTCTTCTCCGATCTGAAAGTGCCTTCAGGTATTGTATGAACTACAGAACATTTTTGACAATTGTATTTGATATGACCAGTTCAGTGTTTATAGTGTTTTATGAACAGAAAAGTTAGAATTTTTGTCTAATGGACATTTAAATTAGAATTTTACATTTAAAAAAAATAAACATTCCCTTCTTTTTTCTATTAATGGTAAATATTGCATTTAAATGTTGTTATAAATCAAAATATGTTATTATTCTATGCTTATTTGTGGACTAATTTGATCCTCAAATTTGGTCTTAAAGGGAGGGGAGTAAAACGAAGTTGCATATTACTTAAAACATCTATTTATATCTAGTCTATTTACATATTTATAGTATTTAGCCAAGTAAATACATACTTCTATGTTCGTTGACTGTTCCGTCATCGCGAACGGCCGGCATAGCAGCTTCATTTGATGCTAGCCAGGCGGAACGTGTAGCCCGGCTCATGCACTTGTGGTCTTTGATGGCTTCATACATAACGGCATTCTTAGGATTGTTTACTGTTTGGTAAGACGCTATTTCAAGCTGTTTACTTCAAATTGGGCTAATTACGTATATTTTTGGTGAGAATCTTAAATTAAATCATCGTAATCGTATCCCTAGACAACTTGTAATATATTTGCTACAGTTTGTTATTGTTATCTTATGTAAAACCAGAATAAATCATCTAACTTTTATCAGTGACCAAATATCTTTAGAACTTGGGAACCTGTAAGAAAGAGAGCAAGTAACCAATATGATATAAATGGAGAGCCCGAATCAGCCTAAGACAGAGCTTTGCATGAAGGAGATACTCCAAAGTTTTCAAACAAAAAAAAAAAAAAAAAAAAAAAAAAAAAAAAAAAACATAAAACGAAAAATGAAAGGATTTGGAGTGAATGTACATGTTACATAGAAAAATTCAGTTTATCAAGGACAGGGCTTTTATTCCTGTCTACATGTCTGATGTCGCCTGAGGGTCTTCAACAAGAGGTGAATGTATGCATTGCAATTTTCCAAATAAAATCGGCTTTCGGGTCAGCATCCAAGTACTGACAACTTGGTTGGTGAATATTCTCCTGACTAAAAGTTCACCACCAGAGACATCGACCCAGTGTTAACAAATAACTTAATACCAAACTAACTGTAAATTTAGTTTCTGTATATGGCCATTTCGACAACTTAATACGCCTCTTCAGTAGAAATTATTTAAGAAATTATTCATGGGCGCCGGTGGTTTGTTGGAGATTTACATATGGGGGGCCATTATTTTCGTTAATATTTTACCCAGAGCGTAGCGTAGCGGAGCGAGGGGTAAAATAAACGAAAATAATGGACACCCATATGTAAATCGACTACAAACCACCGGCGAACATGAATTATGTCGATTCTAATATGACATTTAATTATCTTCGCGGACCTATAGTGTACACGGTAAGAACAGCCATTGCATGCGATTTACTGACGTTTTTGTGCACAAAACATATTATGACGTCGTCTGTTTCAGCGTAAAGACTGTTGTGAAGTCGCTCATATGTTATTGGAGATTTTCATATGGCTGGTCGTCATGGTTTCCATTGTTCCCATATTAGAATAGATATTATATTGTTGCAGATCGCCGGAAATAATCATGTCTATTTTTCAGTCATTGAAAATAAGATAATTATACTATAACTAATCCAAGATTCTGATTATCGCAAAATATTCAACGAATGATCGAATAACGCAGTAATTCACAAATGTTTTCGATCATGAGTTGAATATTTTCGATAATCAGAATCTAGGATTAGTTATTGTTTTTATTATATAGACCATCCAACATATTCAATGGTTTAATTTAAGATTTCATTGCATGAACTACGTTTTCAATGTTAATATCAGTTTACTTAACATTTACTTAACAACAACGTTGACGTCACTTCCTAGAGTGAAATTATGGAAAATAATTTCACAGTTAATAATCACTTTTATTTCACTAAGAAATTTCATTCTTTCACTGCAATTTATATAATAAAAACTTATATATATTTATCACAAAAATGGTCATTATACTGGCCTCTCACTGATACTGCTGATTTTTACCAAACCCTTCGGGAACTGTTTGAATTTAATTTTTCTTCCGTAGCACAACAGTGTTTTGTCGGCCGAATAGGCTTCTTGAGCTAGCCCGTAGTTTGGCGGCGAACACCCCTATACCGATCTTTCAAAATTACGTTTAGTCTTATTCTTTCCTTCTCAAGATTATGGTCTTGGAGTTAGTAGTTTAGCTGTATTGGGTTTTATTTGTATGTTTATTATACAATAGGGAAACGGGATAGAGAAAGGGAGGTTCGGGTACCCATACACCCGATTAACCCTAACGCTAGCTCCTGCTAGTGCCGGTACATAGTCCGGCTTTCCCGAGTTCCTATCGTTGTTTACATTTGTCATTTGTCTTCTCTTTGTTGTTCGTGTGCATTTCCTTGGTAGATTGCGGGCATTTGATTGCAATTTTCGGCAATTGTAATTGTTCCCTGTGATCTTCTCTAAATTAATCATTGTCAAAGACAAAACAGAAAAAAGGTAAATAAGAAAGATTTATGGTTCTTGTAGAGGAAAAAATGTGCTTGTTTTTATCTAAATCGAATAATTTGTGCATTTTACTTTAACCGGAACAATAGACATTTTTACCCTTTTCTGTCTACCCAGCCAGAATAGCCACGACCTTTCATTTATACTTATCTTGCAATATTGCTAATTTGGAGAATGGAATCTGCTGGTTGTGACCTATTTATACTACTTGCATGATATTATTTTATTACAATTTTAGTTATTCCTTTTAACGAGCGACTACCAATGTATTTTATACATCATGTTCAACAGCACTCTGACAATTCCATGTTTCAGACATGGAGACAACAATGCTATAAAGTCAAGATCATTTCGAAACCACAACAGACATACCAGACAAACTGTCGCATTGTTGAGAAACGTTCTGACGTGCGTTTTATCAATTTGACAACTTTTCTGCAGGATTTTAACCCTTCGTCTTTTTAAAGACAAATTATCCGGTAAATTTTATTTGCCTGAGCAAATTTGTCATCATGCAAAGGTGTATCAAATGGTTAACTATACAATCAATTTTAACTAAACCTTTAAACAGAAACGTCTATCATGGACAAATATACGTATGCACATGTATCTCAATTTTCAAAGGTGAGAAACATTGCAGACAGACTAATGGGTGTTAGACACTGGGTGCCGTAGAGATATGTTCATGCCATGCTGATTTTAATATTTTGATAGCCTTAGAAATTGTTGCCATTCGGAAATATTAAGCTCATCATATCTTTCCTCATAAACTTAATTTCCTCAGTATCATCATGTAAATAATTTGAAGATTCCAATATTATATAAAAAGGATTCGGAAAAAGCAAAGTATTTTGCTGATATCAATCCGCCACCCAAGAAGCAGAGGTTGACAGTGTTTTTCTAGGGGTAACAATCTGCTCTGTCACCCACCCAGCTATTTGTTATTTATTTTATTATACTGAATGATTTCTAATTTCAATCATTATTGAAAATCACTGAACCATGAACAGAGGGTGTCAATGGAAAATTTATTACCTTGTTAGTTGTATAACATTTTTTTGGATTGTTACACGGGTAGTTTTTATACAAATGTTATATATGGTAAATTGAATTATCTGATTAGTTTTGATTTTTGTTTAGGAAAAATCTTTGGAAGTAATATAAATTGTGAATAGTTACATAACAATATTGATTTGAAACATGTAAACCAGAAAAATGACAAAAATTTATATTGAATTATGATGAAATGCAAATGAAAATGAAACTTCTCTGTATATCGTTTACTTTTCAAAATAAATTTTTGAACTCTCTGAAAAAATATTTTTAAGATCTTTATTTTGCTCGAAGCTTAGTGCATCTAGGCAAAAAAGTAAAAGCCTAACATTATTGACAACTTGGTATGTAATTAAGAAATCATTATCAGTAGCCATATTTTACAAAATTTTAACACTCGCTGGGACTTTATGACGACTGTTTTTACACCTGGTGACGAGCTACAGGTAAAATTTCGCCAGAAAGTGCGACCCCCTGGTAAAAATAATATCAATATATTGCTGCTTAATTACTTCGATTCTTCTAGGAAATTAACAAGAGAATTATAGCCAGTGAAAATGCCACACAAAAAAATCTCATAAACTCTCGGGTAAGATTTCTGTTGTCTCGGACTCCAGGAACAACAAACGAAATGATAAATCCAGTATCAGGTTGACCGGAAGGGTAAGCATGATCTGCACCACAGGTGGAACCCGACATACATAAGGGAAAAATCCCTCCTCGATGTTGAGAACAAATGGGTGTTTTGTTGCTCTCAAGAGAAAAGAATACAAAAGCATCCATACTACATTCAGAAAATAGTTCTAAACCATTAATTGAACACGCATTAAATATTTGTACATTCATTCCCTCTTTCCTTATTAATTACAAAATATAAATTAGTAGAAATGAGTACTAAAAAGGCTTTTGAACTTTACGTCTGATAATGAAATATTCTATTTCATTATATTAATGAAATGGTTTTCAATATAACAAAACGTGTAGGCATAATTTTGATAAAGCCAAAATGAAGCCGTTTATGAGCAGACATTATTCAGTTCCAATACATTTTCAATCCTATTATGCGAAGACTAAGAGCAGAAGATATTTCTGCAAACTATTAATGATAACTTTCTGTAGATACCATTTCATACAATTCTATCTGAAGACGATATTTGACATGGCCACATATTAGGTTTCTTCAACTTAAGAATTCAGAAAATGGAAAATCTGATTTAATTGGACATAAAGATCTATTCTTGTCACCGGATTTTTTATTTTGCTGCTAGCTTTTTGTGACATTGACAAAATGGCCAAGGGTAATATTTCATCATTTCTCTGATGTGGATTGCCGAGTCAGGAAACCTTTTAAAATCTTACCTGAGGTTGTCTGAGATTTCTAAATCTTGCATTTTCAACGGTGTTTCATTTGTATATGTAACAACGAAGTACGATTTCGTCTGTAACTGACCGTACGTTAAAAGACTTCAATTACGTAAGAATACGTTGCACATTTAAACCAGGGAGAGAGCGCCAGACAGAAAAATCTTAGACACCTAAGTGCAAGATTAATAGGATCTTGCATAAGGTCAGATTTAAGATCGGGGTATCTTTCATGAGTGTAAGAAATTTACGAGAGGACAAAAGACGTATGATTTCTTACACGAGTTAAAGATACCCCCTTCTTCCGTAAATGGTGGTTTACAGTGGGAGATGACCCATGTGAGATCGATGCACGCGACCTCATCTCACACCGGTAAATGACCAACCAGACGTGTTGATTTTTGTGACACAACAATCGTATCCATGACTAAACGTCATAAAACACCTGACGTCATAATGTTAGAAACACTCAAATGGCGACAACGTTGTTCAAAATAAAGATCGGGATATCTTTCATTCGTGTAAGAAATTCTACGTCTTTGCCTCTCGTTCCGCTACGCTCCACTCGAGAAAAGACGAAATTTCTTACACTTGTGAAAGATAGCCCGATCTTTAATCTGACCTTATGCAAGATCCTATTAATCTTTAGTTTTGACCGAATGCAAGTTCCTATTTCATCCGTAAAACACGGATAGAAACGTCTGTAAACCTATACCGTGTGAACATCGTCGCCATTTGAGTGTACCTAACATTGTTACGTCAGGTGTTTTTATGACGTTTAGTCATGGTAACGATTGTTTTATCACAAAAATAGACACTTATGGTTGGCTATATAACCGTATAAGATGAGGTCGCGTGGATCGATCTTACATGGGTCATCTTACACTGTAACCAACCATTTACGGAAGAATTCAAGTTGCTGAATTCTAGACACATTCATCAAGTTATCACTGATGAGCACACAGGAACAGTGTAGCGCTGAAAGTGGATTGTTTTTCGTCAATTAAAAATATAGTTGCTAATGTATGGTACACGTCAAGTTAATTAATACACGTATCCTTGTTCTTCAGAGAATTTCTCATATATATAAACTATCATACTTTAAATATTGTGACTTTACAATTTTTTTTTGTAATTTCAAACTGTTATTTTGACCTTCTATTTATTGTGCCCACTTTCCATCATTTCATTATGCAAAGTATTTTTACTAATTGTTCGATGAGTGCCCTGTGGTTGTTTTAAATGTTGTGATCATGATTTGTATAAACATTGACAATTTTGTATTAGAAACTGTTGAGAATTCTATACTTTTAGGAATTCATATTGATTGTTATCTATCATGGTCTTATCATATTGAAAAAAAAAATCCAAGAAAGTTGGGGTGTTGAGTGTTTAATAAGATTCATGCCTCCTGAAGCTCTACTCAAGTTATACTACTCTGTTATTTTTCCTCATTGTAATTAGTGTAGCACACTATGGCCAAACTCTAGGAGTACAGCTATTGTATTAAAGATAGATATATTGCAGAAAAAAGCTGCACGAATTAATTTTAGATGTGCATAATGCTATAACACCATCTAATGCTATGTTCAACCAGTTGAGGTGAATGCCAGTGCTTGATTATTTTATATATAGATGTTCAAATCATTGAATCATTTAACACCGGAATATTTATTTGTTTTTAAATATGTGAAGTAAGTTCAAGACGTACTAGACAGAGTGATAATAATTTGTTATTTGAGCTCGAACAGACTACTATAATCGATCATTTACAGTATGTGGAAGAGTTTTTTATGGAACAATTTACCAATAACCATTAGAAATTGTACAATTGTAGAAGGCTTTAAGGGACCGACCATTTAACTTGGGGGGCTATGGTTTTTTCCTAAAAAAATATTTTGGAGCTGATTTCATGTGAAAAAATATTTTGGCTGCCAAAATGATGAAAAAAAATTTATATAAAGAACTAGTGCATGTCGTCTTCTATTGGTCTTTTTGTCGGGCAATGAATGACAGCGATCGTAAGAATACTTTGGTAGTAACGTTTATCTTTGTTGACGATCCCGCATCCATAGATCAACGGAAAAAGACATTGGTATAGTGTTGCTCGACATTTAACAACGAATTCCGCTTAAACCGGTGCTAGGGGCCGTCTTGAACCTAAGTGAGTTATGAGGTATGAGTAAAGCTCATTGTTGAAGGCCTCGTAGTTATTTAAAGAGGAAGAACAACAATAAAAGCCCTGTTCCATTTACTTACTCTTACCATAAACAACAAAAGGATATGTAGTAAATGCAAACGAGACAAAGTCTCCATAAATACATGGTAAACCAAGCTATGGAACAACGCTTTTATTGTTGTTCTTCATCTTGGAGTCACAATGAGGCCTTCAACAATGAGCTTTGCTCTACCCCATAGTATGTTCAAGACGATCCCTAACACCGGTTTGAGCGGAATTCATAGCTACATCCATGTTTTTTCTGGCCATGCATTTATAGGAATTTGTCCCTCGTACGTTCACTCCATATCCCTTTATTTAATTTTTTTTTGATTTGTTCATGTAGTTTGTTTTCGTTAGGAGATGTGTCAGAATTATGGGCTAGAAATCCTGTTCTCAGTTCCACTTACTGAAAATTAAAGACACTGATTTGCGGCTTCAACTACACAAGACTTCCTTTCTAGAAAGTCGCGTATTGTGGAGAATAATTATGAAAAAAGCAAATTTTCGTTTAAGAGAATTGTATCATTTAGACATAGAATTAACAAACAAAAAGAAATAACATTAACTATCAATAAAGAATAACCACGTTTATTGCCCATTTTAGTTTAAATTCATTAATTTCAGCAAATTGGAATATGTTGCCTTCTTACATTGTAATCTGTGAATAACTGTTCAACATAACAACTGTTCGTAATAGAAATACCATTATTTTAACGGAATAATGTCTTCTGTCAGTTTGTATGTCTCCCATTCATTCTCTTTTTCTAATTTTTGTCTCAATGAAGAGGGAATGATAAAAGATAATGTAAGGTTAGTGTTATTATTTCTGTTGATGAGTAAACCACTGACAAAGTAAGGTCATCAGAGGTATTGCCCGATAATGACCTTCTTTTAGAGAGGGTAGTGATACCGGGGACTTTCGAGATATGAACTATCATGTAATTGGAGGCAGAAATGATTGCCTCACAATCCAGTAAGCGGGAAGGACTGGATCCCTGCAGCCCTTTTCACAAAAAATCTTACGATAAATTTTAATCGTAAGTCAATATGAAATGTTAAAGACTTACGACTAATTTTTATCGCAAGATTTTTGGTGAAAAGGGCTGCTGGCCTATTGAAATAATACATACGTCCTAAAACAAAACCGTAAATGAAATCAAAATCTACTTATAATTTGTTCCACATAATAATTTTTAAAAATTTTTTTACTAAAACAGAGTTACTATAAATCACCCTGAAAATGTTTGAGTAAGAAGAGGACTCAAACGACGAGAAATTTTATATCTCGGTCATATTTGGAAACCATTTGCACGTTTTTGTAGAAAAATTTTCAGAATCTAAAGATTAAGGATTCGATAATCAAACGAGATCACGCGTCACTTTTTAATGAAGAGTTAGAAGACTGCTTTCCGTTTTATTTATTAATGTCAGAAAAAGAATAGCATGAAAAGTGTTTTTGATATCTATCAATATATGAGCAGGCCGATCTGTAAGAAAAAAGGTTTAAGATGCCTATGAAATCACGCTTGATTTGAGTTTGGAGAGTGGTATCAAATTTTATGTAAATTTATGAGTGTTATTCAATGGTGATCTACACAATGCCTATACATTACATAATATAACAGCTTTGTAGTCAGTGGGATCAAGTACCATTCTGGGTTTAATGAAGATATCTAAGAAATTGAATTGCATCCCCATAATTTTATATGCCGCTTAATTGGTATTTACGAAACACTGACGAAACATAATATTGGAACTATTGCCCTCTTTACAAGGTATGAGAAGGGTGTAAATTAACTCGTTTTTCGTAAATTACAAAATGTTAGAATTATTTGATACAGAACCCCCGTCTTAGTGCCTTTGACTTGTTAATATGATTCAAAATATTTTGGGGTGGTATTATTTTTTCAAACGCAGTGATCTAAATTTTTTTTGACACACTGGATCATTCGATCCAATATCTGAAAAGGGGGGAATGTGTTTTAAGGGTCAAAAGTGTGACTTCTGATATGGTGGGTCAAATTTCGTATTTTCATCTGATAGGTCTCAAATGTCTTCATCTAGAGGTCAAATTTATTTAAAATAGTATCGTTTCTTTGGAATGAATTCCATCATCTGAGAAGTTGAATTTTATTCTTTTTTACTTAGGGGGTAGAAAATCTATATTTATATTGTTAAAAACAGATACCCGTCTACCCCCTTTTTCAGATATCAAATTTGTTATAGCACATGAAACCAATGCAAATATAAGAAATCAAAATTTCTGAATTTATAATTGCGCATTAAATATTTCATAGTACTGATTAAATCCGAAAGATAAAAGTGAGTTGCTGGAGCCTGTCGTCATGGGAACGACATGTAGTGGCTAGCACATGGCAAATTTTGTTTTAAAAAATTTATAAGCATTTTTGTATAACAAAAACATATCATCCTCAAAATTAAAGTTTTGGTTTTTAATTTACATCTTCGATTTTAAAGTAATAAATTACATAGAAAGCATTTGGAATTTAAAGTAAGGGGAGAAAACTATCAGATTTCAAAAATGTATTTGCTTTTTTAAGGAATTTAACTATCAAATTTTGAGCCATCCATGCATGGTAGATATGGAAATCTGTATTATTTCAGCTTCGGAATGGAAACTAAAATTTGGTTGGAAAATATTTACCCCGTGCCAGCCGTGATATAGGAGCTGTCTGATTTTCTTCATGGACATCTTGATGGTTCTTAAACCAAAGATTTTTGCTTATTTTGTTTAACTGTTAATCGTTTTGTTAACGTTTTCACTGGAATTGGAATTTCTAAATTAAACACGTGCAATATGAAAGTGTTCAACAACATTCCCATTCATTGTAATTAAGACGGTATTGCATTAAAGAAATAATGACTCCTGGCCGTCTAAAACGTTTCATACTCTATTATATTCACTTTGTGGTTTTAATAAAAAAGGAAAATAACGTGTCATTTGAACATTATTACAACATAAATCTTTTGGTTTTAGACAGATTCAATTTAACTGAAAATCTTGTTTAAATTTATTGGACTTAAATATGTCATGAATCGCCTGTTGAAAAAGTTGTTTCATTTGGTCAAGGACTTATAATGAGAAGGATATGCAACTTGTTCACAATCCATTTGGCATTTTGGTGGGATGTTTGATATGCATTCATTTTGCAGCTAACTACTGAAAAAGTTGTACATGGATTTTGAGAAAAAAAGCTGAGACATTTTTACGTTGTTAGAGTAAATTTCATTTTATTATAGCAAGTACTTTCGTCAATACACATGATTGAAATTTATAATCAAGACATTTTCATCGATTTTTTTGTCGCTTCCGGTTTACATCGGTAAAAATTGCACTGCAGTATGCAGTTAAATGCTTTCAAAGTAATTCACAGAATTTCACAAAATTGATATTTTCTTAAAATTTGACATCTACTGCATTGCTAGAACAATTTTTGTGGCCATCATTATGATATTTAAGTTGTTTTTAATGCTTTAAAGATAGTGTCCCAAAACTGACAAAATCACACATCCCGCGATATTTTTCCAATTTATCACAAGATGCTTATCCTTCTCATTATAAATTTTTATTCAAATAAATGCACAATTATTCCCCAAAGGGCTGAAGGCATATATACAATACATAATACAAACGATAACATACATACAAAGCAACAATTATAAGTCCTTGATTTGGTTTAGATCTCGTGTATGTTCAGTGTTTTATCAGTCGGGCCAGCCGAATCTACTCGAGGTTTCAACACAATGTAACTTTTGATATTGAGTTGTGTAGAGCGCAACGCGGAAACGTGTCTCCAGAATCCGGCGTTCTTTGAAAGATATCTAATGATATTATGACTATTTATAGTATGTATTTCGAAATTGCAATGACATACTTATCAAATGAATTTAATTTAAAAGTGACAAAGAGGCCACACTTAAATGACAAGTGTCTGAATAACATCTTCCCAAAAATACAATTCAAAATGTATAACTGTATTAGGATTCTGAAACAACAGTATTCCATTCTGGTCAAATCAGAGTCTTTTAGTCTTTTAGGCATTCTTATCACTGTTAATGAATTTGAAATGCATCATTGAATTTTGAAATCAATTCAACTTGTGCAAAACTGGCATGGCCCCGACTATGATGTAACGCAACACCAGATTTGTTTAATGAAGATTTTGCAGTAACTGTTGCTGAGAAATACATATGAACGTTGAAAATTACTGAACCATGAAATAAAGGCCAAGTTTAATTGAATGCCAACAGTGATGATTAACATATTTGTAATGCTAAATCGGAAACTCTAGCAGGGTAGTGAGCTGTATTCGAACCCAATGCAGACCTCTACGACACAATCCATACTCGGCAGTCGCCAGTCCGTCAACAACCCCACACGACCACGGATACCTCATAAAAAGTGCTGGTAAATCGGTGTCTATTGTGGACTCACAAGGTATGGGAGAAATTTGAGAAAACGAAGGAATGGTTTCAACGGTAATGTCAGAAGTTGTAGATAAAAGCAAGCAGGTTCCAGTATACTAGTATAAATGAAAACATATGTATGATTATGTGGATACTCTATTACCTCTGTTCCACCAGCAGTGGTATCAACTAGACACATATTATCATAAATATTGTAATCACTTGTAATTTTGACGGTAACGCTCCCTGACAGGTTTGGAATTTTTTATCCTCGTATCCATAGACGTACAAAGATTTCTACATAATAAAAAGAAAATTTGTCATACCGTACATGTGTTTCGAAGAGAAACCTCTTATTGGTTAAGCATCAGAATCAAATACCGGTAATACGGAAGACCATAATCCACAATAGTCATTATCAAAAGTATCAAATTCGGAGACCAAATCCAGTACAATGCAAATCCACCGAGTGCAATACACGATTGAAGCCTCAGTGAGGGATTAGCATTATAACAAAAACAGTAAATTTCTAAAAGACACAAGGTAAAAATAAATGTCGGACAAGTCTGAATACTGGGCTGGTGAATACCCCCGGGACCTCTGGTTAACCAGGAGTGACATCTATGTAGTAGTTTCAAAACACAAAAAATTCCCAAGATGCGTAAAATAATAGTAAATTGCATTACTATGTTCACGTGTTTTAAGGTGTAACCAGTCATAAGCAGCATAATTATCGAATAATATGGTAAGATATCTTCTCTAATTTCTATCCAGTTTTCACTGTGTGGAAACATTTGTTCTCCTCTCTAGAGAGGAGAACAAGTTTCGTGAAATTTCCCGCCAAATCTATTCGGAATACAATCCTCGGCGTTTTTCATTCAGTCATTAGAGAAACAGTTTCCACAACTTAAACACGTTAATTATTAAATTTTTCAAATCTCGTTAAATAAATTTTAAAAACCTCGGCAAGCCTCGCTTTCAAACATTTGCAAAATTTATTTATCTTGATGTGAGAAATTTCATAATCACCTAGTTCTCGTTATGGAAACTATGTATATAAATAATTGCAAACAAGAAAATCTCTTTCCAAAACTATATCGAAATAGTCGGCCAAATTCAGAACTAAGGACATACACCGAGTGAAATATATGAAATGAAGCCTATTAGTGTTTTTAAGGACTAAGAATTTTGATAAAAACAATACGCAAGGGAAATTTTCCATGTCAAACAAGTCTGATTCCTGGGCTGACGATTACTATCGAGGACCTTGAAGGCCTCGAAATACAGAAATAACAATGTAGGGTAATATATAGTTTTTGATTTGCTGTGCACGGGATTCAAGGAGCAACCTCTCATCAGCAGCATTAGAATCGAATAATATGGAAACGTATTATCACACATTTGTAAGCAAGAGGAACACATTGCCCAATAAACCACATATAGCCACATCAAGTAAAAGGGACTTCCACAGAGTGCAGCCTTAGTATTTTTAAGCGGTTAGCATTTTGATAATAACAGTAAATTGCTACAAAATGCTTGAACAGAATTCTTAACACCAACAACAAAAATCATGAAGTATTCTTGACGTTCTAATGATGATATCATTTATTCTAGACACATGAATTCAATTCTTTCAGTTTTGAGGGCTTCAATTTAAAGAAATACAGCATTTTTTGCTTTAAGATAAACATTCAAAATGTACGGAGTCTGTATACAGTTGATTACAGAGGCTACATAATAATGTTCCATCAGCCAGAATGGAATTTCTACACGGTCGTATAATGTTTGTCACTAATTAACGGTGTCGGAGACAGCTTTCCTAATTTTATGTAGGTCCTGATAATAGGTAATTATCGGTTGATGTTTCTTGCAGTGATAATGTTATTTTGTCTAACATAAGTAAATTAAAGTGTCTAAAGGAATTACTTAAGATATTTTGCTAGAGGATATCAGTTGTAGCGTCATTAAAGCTTTGACGAATGTCATTTTGTCTTATGTATGAACAATTTTCTACTGAAGTTAGTAAGACAGCAAATGTCTTATTTCTCGGTGGGGTGAAGGGTTGTAGGTATTGGTGACGTGCAAATTGTTATATCAAAGAGGGGTCATCTCATCAAATCTTGCTAAAATTCATCATTACTCCACTTTGGAAACTTTATCGGATGTTATAGTGGTGGTGTGGCCATTCGTCACATTTTCTCAGCATTTATTTCATATTTATGCTGTGGTTTGCAGAAAAGCAACTTAAAACGTGCTATGTATCTTTATCAAGGTACTATTTCCTGTTTGCTGATACCTGAATGTTTTATGCAAACTATTATAGTTTTAGAAATTTTCATCACATTTCTATAAGTGAACAAGAATAGAATTCCTGGGTCCCCCGCCGCTCATGCAATATACTAGTATACCGTATATGAAATTGAAATATTTTGAAACATTTAGGGCAGTTCCAAAATTACATATGTGGGGATACAAAAAGGATCGACAACGGCAGATGTTCCAACTTGACCAAGGTATTAGTGGAATTAACATTTGGCATAATTTTCATGAAAATCTTTCAAAATTTTTTGCCATATAGAGCGCTTACAAGGTAAATTTTTGGATAAAACAGAGTCATTATTTTCGACAAAGTCCCATAACTCCGTCAAAAAATATTTCGAACTTGACCAAGGTATTAGTAGTATAAACATTTGATATAAATTTCATGAGAATCCGTCATAATTTGTAGGCATGAGAGCGCTAACAAGGTCAATTTTTGGCTAAAACGGTGTTGTTATTTTGGTCAAAGTCCAATAACTCCGTCAAAAAGTCTCGACCGAAACTGAACTCGACCAAGTTATTAAGTATAAACATTTGGTATAAATTTCATGAGAATCTGATATAATTTTAAGCCATGAGAGTGCTTACAAGGTTAATTTTTGGCTAAAACCGTGTCGTTATTTTAGTCAAAGTCCCATAACTCCGTCAAAAAATATCGACTAAGGCTGATTTTCGAACTGAACCAAGGTATTAATGGTATAAACATTTGGTATGAATTTCATTAAAATCCGTCAAAATTTGTAGGTATGAGAGCGCTTACAAGGTCAATTTTTGGATAAAACAGTCTCATGATTTCGGTCAAAGACCCATAACTCTGCGGCGGGGGACAATTGTTGTATGCAAAGGGGTTAATTTTAGAACAGAGTCGTCAAGGGCCGAAGTCCATAAAAAATCGGGTGAAAACCATGGGTAAAATTGTCGACCTCAATGGCCCTTTGAAGCTTGTACTGCAGATTCTTCCTATTAATATTGTGTTCAGGTAAGCGACCTAAATTTAGAGACAAATATCTTTTTCTTGCCGCATATAAGAGGAAATCATGTCATAATTGATTTCAAGCTTAATAAGGATAATGTGTAATTTCTCACTACCATAACACAACCCTTAGTACGCTGATTTCTCGGCGAACATTTCAGCCGAGTTCGCGTATAATTGGTTTATTCCGTTTAAATATTGTTAAGGAATGTTGAGAAAATTAACAATTTCAATTTTAAGTAACATACAATGTATGATACTGTTTTGACCCGGTTCAGAGCAATTCCGGTTTTAGCTCACCTGACCCAAAGGGGCAGTGTGAGCTATTGTCATCACTTGGCGTCCGTCGTCCGTCCGTTAAACTTTTCACATTTTAATCTTCTCCTCTGAAACTACTGAAGTAAATTCAACCAAACTTTACAGGAATGATGTATGGAAAGTCTTTTACAAAGATTGCTCATTTCGTTCCGATCCGACAAAAAACATGGCCGCCAGTGCGGAACTTAGGCTTAACATTGGACCCTATTGGAAAAACGTCATTTTCATACACACCTCTGAAATCACATTTTCATCTTCTGCTCTGAAACCACTGAAGCAAATTCAACCAAACTTTACAGGAATGATGTANNNGGTCCTTAACAATGATAGCTCATTTCGTGCCGATCCGACAAAAACATGGCCGCAAGCACGGAACATGGTTTAACAGTGGACCCTATGGGAAAATCACATTTTCATCTTCTGCTCTAAAACAGCTGAAGAAAATTCAACCAAACTTTACAGGAATGATGTATGGGAGGTCCTTTACAACGATTGCTCATTTCGTTCCAATCCTACAAAAAAACATGGCCGCCAGCGTGGAACTTATTTTAAACATTGGACCCTATGGGAAAAGCGTCATTTTCATCAACTCCTCTGTAACCACTGAAGCAAATTTAACCAAACTTTAGAGGAATGATGTATGGAAGGTCCTTTACAAAGATTGCTCATTTTGTACCGATCCGACAAAAAACATGGCTGCCAGCGCGGAACTTACATTTAACATTGGACCCTATGGGAAAAAACGTCATTTTCATACACACCTCTGAAACCACTAAAGCAAATTCAACCAAACTTGACAGGAATGATGTTTGGAAGGTCCTTTACAAAGATTGCTCATTTTGTAACAATCCGACACAGATACATGGCCGCCAGCCTGGAACTTATTTTCAACATTGGACCCTATGGGAAAAACGTCATTTTCATACACTCCTCTGAAACCACTGAAGCAAATTCGACCAAACTTTACAGGAATGAAGTATGAAAGGTTCTTTACACGGATTGCTCATTTTGTACCAATCGGACAAAAAACATGGCCGCCAGCATGGAACTTATATTTAACATTGGACCCTATGGGAAAACATCATTTTCATCAACTCCTTTGTCAGCACTGAAGCAAATACAACCAAACTTTACAAGAATGATGTATGGAAGGTCTTTTACAAAAATTGCTCATTTTGTACTAATCCGACAAAAAAACATGGCCGCCAGCGCGGAACTTACATTTAACATTGGACCCTATGGGAAAAACGTCATTTTCATCAACTCCTTTGTAAGCACTGAAGCAAATGCAACCAAACTTTACAGGAATGATGTATGGAAGGTCCTTTACAAAGATTGCTCATTTTATTCTGATCTGACAAAAAACATGGCCACCAGCGCAAAACTTATATTTAACATTGGACCCTATGGGAAAAAGGTCATTTTCATAAACGCATCTTAAACCACTGAAGCAAATTACAGGAATGACATATGGAAGGTTCCTTACAAAGATTGCTCATTTCATTTCAATTCGACAAAAAAACATGGCCACCATGGAGAACATTGAAACCCTGCTGTTCAGCATTTTGTCAGGTGAGCGACACAGGCTGTCTCTGAGCCTCTAGTTATAATTGAACATTACTTAAAAGTTACTTCATTTACCTATACTCGAGTGTTTTACTTTAGCAATACTATTGCAAAAATGTCGTCCTTGCACAAATGGGAATGACTTCATAATTAATATGAAACTTGATAATCATTAGTTAGTAAATAACAAAATGCCGAAGTAACTGTGAATTCAGTTTCTGTATATTTCGACATTTTATGTCTATTCAATGCCGATCGTTCAAAACATTTGGAAATCCATTATCCGAAATATTTGCAAAAGCTGACAGGGAACAAATTACCATTAAGATCTAATTAGAAAATCGAAAATCAGTCACGGTCAAAGCTATGCAATAGGGAGATACTCCTTAGATTTCAACAAAATTTTCTTAAATTTTGATATTGCAAGTTTCAAAATAAAAATGGTTTTCCGGCCAGCACCGAAGCACTGGCTCCTGGGTTGGTTAATACCCCCCGGGACTAGCAACTCACCAGCAGAGGGTATCGTTCCAGAGGCTGCTATACAAAAATACCGAAACAACTGTAAATTTTCTTTCTGCATACGGCCATTTCGACAACTTATGTATCTTCAGTGGATCAGATCAAATGAACAAATTATATCCATGTCTATCTTTGTTGCAGGTACTTTTTGTTAACGAAATTGTCACCATCATGGCTATTTGGTCGTGAAATTACATACCTATTGAGTACTAATAACTTTAAAGGCCTATGTAAAGTTTCCGCATAATGAAAAAAGAAAGAAAAAAGAAAATAGGCCCTCTTGGGCCTGTGATGCTCACCTCGACCATAGACTTTGCAGGCCATTCAGTTCAATGTTGTCAAGTATCTCCCCTTGAATGAACAAAGAACATCAATAAAAAAAGTACTTTCAGATGAGTTCTTTGGTACAACTAGGTGATCTTAGAATTAGGTAAGGACAGATAGTTGCATGAGATAGATACTCAATAAGGGGACGACCATTTGATTTTGAGGGGGGGGGGGGGGGGGGGGAAGATTTTGAAAATAAATAATCTGTCCCTCTTTGAACTGAAAATAAATATTCTTGCCTTAGCACTGTGGAAAATAAATAATCTTTCCTCATTTAATACTTGAAAATAAATAATCTATCCTCTGCTAATGAATGTAAAAAAAATATCATGACTTCGCTCGCGACCTACAATTCTTAGTACTGACAAACTCAAAAGCCACAAGAAGTATTGTCTTTGTGATGCTTGTGATGCCAGGCGTGTAATATGTAGTTGAATACATATTGCTTTACTAATGCTACTTGCTAAATTTTTCACTTGTCAAGTAAAATCACTGAGTCCTATATATCTCAGTACTGACAAACTCAAAAGGCACCATAAGTTTTGTTCCATAGTGACAAGCTTATGTTTTGCACATTTGAGTAGTTTTTCTTTTATACTGTCCTTTTCATTTATTGAGAGCTTATCTTTAATTGTATTTCCAATATTATTTAGTTGTTTTAATAACATTTCTTAGCTCACCTGACAAAAAGGGTCAGTGTGAGCTATTGCCGTCACTTGCCGTCCGTTGACGTTAACTTTTCACATTTTCATCAACTCCTCTGAAACCACTGAAGCAAATTCAACCAAACTTTACAGGAATGATGTACCAATCGTCCTTTAAAAAGATTTGTCATTTTGTTCTGATCGGAAAAAAAACATGGCTGCCAACGCGGAACTAGTGTTTAACACTGGACTCTATAGGAAAAATCATATTTTCATCTTCTCCTCGGAAACCACTGAAGGAAATTCAACCAAACTTTACAGGAATGATGTACTAAAGGTCCTTAATACAGATTGCTTATTTTGCTCTGATCAAATAAAAAAGATGGTCGCCAGCACAGAACATAGTTCAACATTGGACTCAATGTGGAAAATTACATTTTCATCTTCTCCTCTGAAATCACCGAAGCAAATTCAACCAAACTTTACAGGAATGATGTACTACAGGTCCTTTATAAAGATTGCTCATTTCTTGGAAATTCGACAAAAAAACATGACTTCCAGCGTGGAACATTGGACCCTATGGGAAAATCACATTTTCATCTTCTCCTCTGAAACCTCTGAAATAAATTCAATCAAACTTTACAAGAATGATGTATGGAAAGTCTTTTACAAAGATTGCTCATTTCATTTCGATCCGACGAAAAACATGGCCTCTAGTGCAGAACATAGTTTAAGATCTTCTCTGAAACTTTTCTAGCAAATTTAACTAAATGTATAAAAGGTCCTTTGCAAAAAATAANCATTTTAATAGGATCTGACAAAAACGTTGGTGCTTATGGAGAACATAGCTATAAACCTTAGGCCCCATTGGTTATAAACATACTTTTTGTTCATGCATGGCATAGAAGCATTTTGTCAGGTGAACGATACAGTCTCAGTCTCTGAGCCTCCAGTTAAAAGTTTAATTGTGATTCTGACCTGTGATTGTGTATTTCTGTCATGGTTCATTTTTCCTGTTGTTTCTCTAATAATTTTAATAGGTTTTTCGATCCCTATTTTTAACCAGAGGCTCAGACACTGAGCAGGTTTTTCGATGTTCTGTATGGTGGCCATGTGTTTATGTGTATTTCCCATAGGGCCAAAATAAACTATGTTCTGTGCTGGCAGCCATGTTTTTTTATCGGATCAGAACAAAATGAGCAATCTTTGTAAAGGATCTTACATACATCATTCCTGCAAAGGTTTGGTTAAAATTGCTTTAGTGGTTCAGAGGAGAAGAAGAAAATGTTAATTTTCCCATATGGTCCAATGTTAAACCTAAGTTCCGCGCTGGCAGCCATGTTTTTTATCGGATCGGAACGAAATGAGCAATTAGTGTAAAAGACCTTTAAAACATCATTCCTGTAAAGTTTGGTTGAATTTGCTTCAGTGGTTTCAGAGGAGAAAATGAAAATGTGAATTTCCGAAAGGGGCCAATGTTAAACTATGCTTAGTGTTGGTGGCCATGTTTTTTATCGGATCAGAACGAAATGAGCAATAATTATTAAGGACCTTTAGTACATCATTCATGCAATGTTTATTTGCATTTGCTTCATTGGTTTCAGAGGAGAAGAAGAAAATGTTAATTTTCCCATAGGGTCCAATGTTAAACCTAAGTTCCGCGCTGGCAGCCATGTTTTTTATCGGATCGGAACGAAATTAGCAATCTTTGTAAAGGACCTTCCATACATCATTCCTGTAAAGTTTGGTTGAATTTGCTTCAGTGGTTTCAGAGAAGAAGATGAAAATGTGAAAAGTTAACGGATGGACCCTTTGGATCAGGTGAGCTAATAAAGGGTGGGTCTTATCAGTGGTCAGCCGCTTTTGTTATTGCAGATTGACTATATTGAATTCACAATACTTTATGTTGGACCATACACATATTTATTGCACGCATTGACCGATCATTTTTATGATCTAATTCTTTGTAAAAATATCAACATGTTTTTCAGTGATTCGAACAACTATCATTAGTGATTTGATTAATGTTTTGAAAAATCAGTATAGGCGAATTTCTATTCTCATCATGTAGCTTTTGATGTCCAATTTCACTTCTTGTTTGAAATTCTTAGTGTTTTTCAATTTCAACTCTTGTCGTAGAGATGGATCATAACATGTATTCATTCGATTAATTTTTTGCTGTAATCTGTTCCGATTTCTATATAGTTCAGTATTTGACTGAATTTTTCTATGCATAATCATATAGCTATTCTCTACAACTTTTAAGTTGTAAGTCTACATTTTGGATAATCAGTTGATTTTGTAATTCGACTTTATTATTTGCTGTAGTCAATTTTTCACCAGCTATTTCTGATTGTTCAGTACTCGACTGAATATTTTTCTATAGCATTTTCTATATGTAGATAGTTTGAGTAATTTGAGATGAATTATCCATCTGATTAAGTACTTGTTGTTTGTGTTTGTGAAGTATTGTGACAGGACTCGGTGATTTTACTTCACAAGTGAAATATTTAGCAACAAGCATCATTGAAAATAACGCAGTAAAGCAATATATATTCAACTACACATTACATACTTGGCATCACTTGTGGCTTTTGAGTTTGTCAGTACTGATAGTACTGACCAAATACCATATTTCTGGATCAAATTCGGATATTAGAATCCCCATTGAACTGATAGGCAATTGACGAAATACAGCTATATTTACTTGAAAAACGTGTTGTAGATCAAGTGCGGGGACATATTTTGGCAAAACATTCAGTAATAAATCACGGAAGACCTATCAGATTGGCCTCGCAGATAATCTCGAGGTTCCTCAGCCTTTGAAAATTTGAAGCGTGAAACCTTTAACATATCACTTCTCCTACTTCTTTACCAAACTTTATCCACATAATTTGCACAATATATGTCTAAGGGACCGACCATTTAACTTGAAAAGGGGGGAGGGGCTATGGTTTTCTTCTAAAAAAATATTTTGAAGCTGTTTTATATGAAAAAAAATATTTTAGCTACCAAAATGATGAAAACAAATTTTCTGAAGGAGGCTTTCTGCCCCCAAAATAATGTTAATTTTGAAAAGAAATATTTTGTTGCTACACGTGAAAAAAATTTTCTGCCCAGAAAAAAAACCGTACCCCCCCCTTTTCAGCTTAAATGGTCGGTCCCTAAGAACATAAAGTAATGCATTAAAGAACATTTTTATGCAACATATATACAATTGAGTTATGTGATATGAAAGGAAGACAATCAATAGATTGAATTATACAATTAATTGACTATTGAAAGTACAATTTTACAAAATTTTGCAAATTAATGGTAAACATTATAGGTATCTGAATTAAACAAGTTATAAAATTTATCAGTGTTTGGATTCGTAGTTAAAATTACGTGGCAACAATGACTTACGTTCATTATTGAAAAAAGAACATTCAAATATGTAATGGTATTCATCACTTACACAACTACTGGTACAGATGTCACAAATTCTATCACGTTCAATACCCCAAAATCTACCTTTTTTATAGGTAGCCTATGACTGAGACATCTAAAATTACATAATGCTTTCCTTTAATCATCTGGCAAATCAAATAAATATTTTTCTAAACCATAATTACATTTAAAAATTCTATAATTAAGACATTTTGGTGAATTAAAAACATTTGCAGCCCATTTTTGTTTAAACCGGTCTTATAATTTGTTTTACATTCCTTGAGGCAGTTCGATCAAAAACTATTGTTTTGGTCCATACGAGGGAAATCCGGATCAGAATAAGGAGTGACCAATGAAATCCATCGAAAAATCAGTCTGTGACGTCACACTTTAACTATAGTTCGACAAGAGTCGAGTGGACTATTACTCTTGTTTGACACGACATGCGCAGTTAACCATAACATTGCGAAATCTTCCGATACAATAGGGAGTTCGATCTTGCTATTGTTGAACAATAGTTACTATTGTTGTGGGTTGAACTGCCTCTTGGACAAAAATAAATGTATACGGAAATGTCAAGGTGAGTTTAAAAAAGAAATCAGTGACGGGTAAACCAAATAATCCGTGTAGAGCAATAAAGACGATTGAGCGAGTTCAGCGGTTAATGAGGACGTACGCCATCTTGAATATTATAATGAATATTCATGAGAAAAACCGACCTTCATTTCTGAATATATTTTGTCTCGGAGTCATGATAGAGACATTCGGTTTAATTTAACAGATACATATCGTTTACCTTTTTGGGGCCATTTAAAGCTTGCTATATGGTGTGAGGTTCCTCACTGTGTTGAAGACCGTATGGTGACCCCTAGATGCTTTGTTTTAGGTCATCTTAACCTGCATATGGGATGTTGTCTCCTTGACATTTACCCCATTTCCTTTCTTTTTCATGTTTACCCGATAGACTACAAATGTGGTTTAATATGCATAAATTGAAATTGGAAACTGACGAGGATTATCCCCGGTACAGAACCGAGATATTCTACCCAACAAAAAAGTAAAAGGTAAAAGTAGTGTCATAAAGACAGTTCTGCCCCACTCATGCAAAATCCTGCATAAAAATCCCTACCTCGAGGGCAAAATGCAAACGGATAGCATTCCTATTGAGCATAGGGTAAATACAAGAATTATGTCTTTCGAAATCTCTCAAGATGATGACTTTATCAGCGAAGATGTCTTCCAGGAAAAGTTGAAGGAACAGAA
>MJUU01039587.1:574-29811 GCA_002080025.1 Modiolus philippinarum
CATGCCGAGATTTTAGTTGCTACCTTTTTATCGTTTCAATTCGCAAAAAAAATTTCATGATGATTTTGGCGACAGTATTGTATGGTCACTGTAAAGAATAACAAGAAGTCTTTAATTTTCACTCTATTAAAACCAAGAATTTGGTTACGTAAGCTGAATATTTTCAAACTTGATTCACAGCAGACTGGATTATCATTTACAGCAACATTATTCAATAACAATGAAAGATCATGAAAGGATATGGAGTAAATGTACATGAGACAAAGTCTCTAGAATTACATTCATCTTGAAGGTAGAAAGTCTTCATGTCATAATTAAAGCTTTTCATTCGTAGCTATTGACATTTTTACACAAATTTGACGCGTATCGATATTTCACGATTTTGCAAAATACAAACATATGCATCATTCTCTTGTTTTCCTGTCCCTTTTCATTCATTTTCAATATTCCAGAACAAAATGCAACGGTACTGTCACCTTCTGCAAGTTGAATTTACTTTTCTTAGGAAAAAGATGGAAATAAAATGCAAATATCTTTTTGTAATAATACTCCCACAGCATTGGAATATATTGCACTTACCAATTTGGCGTACACCGCACTGCACTTACCAAAATTTGAAGTAATGTCGAAAATAAACAGAACGCTAAACAGCCTTATTAAAAATAAATAAATGACATGTTTTCCCATCAACAAGCACCAATTCTATACTACAAACGTAACATATAATGGGTTCGATGTATAGAAATCTGAAGATGAAGTTGGCATGTTCAAAATTTTGACCTACCCCTCGTCAGTTTTCCTTCAATAGCTTTCTGAAAAGCGTTCTTTGTATTAAAGTAAATATACGTACCGATTGTCAGATGGTAGGAGAGCCGAAACACAATATTTACAGAATACAATGTGAAAATGCACATCGATAAGACCCTCTCAAGTACTGACCTTTAGTTGCCGAAGCGGGGCGCGTCAGCCATCTTTGGTAGCACTTACCAAAATACACGCTGCACTTACCAATTCGATTGGACCCCCTGATATCTATCCACAAAAGTTTCTGATTTAGTATTTTCTGTATGAATTTGTGGACCTTGGAAAAAAAAAACAATGAAACAATTTGCCTTTTGCTTCAGGTTATGGAACAACTTGTCTATTGTAGGGATGTGTTATTGACTTTGGTTGAATCTTGGTGTCTTAAAATACACATTTTCTAGTTTCTATACAAATGTATGTTCATTTCATTTATGTTTCCAAAGATATATACTTGGATAGAGGTACAAAATTCTCATCATGAGTTTTTTTCGACAAGTAAAGTCTGTATTACTAGAAGAGGAGGCAAAAAGAGATGCTGTAAATGTGCCTTTGTGGTCTTTTGCTGTGTCAAGTCATTTGCTTTGGTACTTTCTCTGGTTTCCAAACTTTGGGGTATGTCAAATTACATGTAATAAAGAATGAAAGGATATGGACAAGTCTCTACAAATACATGATAAAACCAAGCAATTAAACAAGGCTTTGATTGTTGTTCTTCACCTTTTAGTCACCCTGACATGTACCAGCGGATGCCTCTGACTATGACCTTTGCTTCATAGTAAGCGTAAGACAACGACTAGCACTGGTTTGAGGGGATTCATTGTTAAGGATGGTCACTCCTCAGGTTTTTGAAACTGTCTCTGACTTTCGGAATTCCCATATTTTATCCACCAGGATGCATTAAAAAAATTTGCACACTGACCCCCACTTTTCTTTTCAAAATATGTTTGTATGCATCTTGAATAAACTTTTGACAAAATTTGATGAAATTCTTGATATATATCTTCATTGTATTTCGAAGGTCGATTGCTTTAATGCAAAGTAAATGAAAAATCTAGAGGAGTTTGGTGTCCCGCCAAAATTTCTGGCACTTAAATCTCCAAAATGGGCACACTGAACTATCAATATTTTTTGCTTAAAACGATGTATGATCGATGTTCTAATAAATGAACATACTAATTCCAAAACCTTGATACTATGAACTTCAGGAGTGACCATCCTTAAATGTTGAACATTGCAATATTCATGTTTCTTTTTACTCATGAATGAGGAGTGGTCAACAAACATTAAGTAAACTGGCAAACTAGTCTAACAATCACTGTTATATCCATTGCCGAAAAAAAAAAGACTAATAGAAATCAATTACAACATATAAACAAGCACAGGGCACTTAACAAGACATATATCAATTGTAAGAAAACTTGGCATAATAGAAGCATGAGATGTGAGCATTATAAACAGGTGGTCCAATAACTTTTTTAGGGGAATGTGCCTATACTGACTTTGTGTTGAATTCAAAAAAAAAATTATGGAGAGAAATTATTATCTTACATTCAAATGCAGGTTTTTCTCTAGAACTGAATAATTTTCAGGGGTCAATGATTATGCTGGTACGATATTCTAAAAATACATTTTATCTTACAGTTATTGTGATGGAGCTATTCAGGGAGAGAAAGTCTTTACACATAAAATGTTAATGAGATCAAAACTGTCCCCCGACGGTGAAAAATTAATAGTATCAACACAGGAAGGAAGACTTATTGTTGTCAGTGATCTTGATCTGTGTTGTCTTGCTGAAGACATGAAGGAACTATTACCTCATCGATTTTTAACACGTCAAAATCATCTACGGGTTAGGAGTGGAAAAAAACGCAATAATATTGAAATTATAAATGATTGGCCAATCGGCAATGGTGCTGGAGATATAGCCTCAATACAGGTAGGAAAGTCCTTGTACAAAAGGGGTGATTTATGTAGGTTATTTGTGGTACATATTACATTGGAAGCTTATATCAAGAATCAATTTATTTTCTGCCACTGACTGGTACCATTCCTTAGGTTTTGGTTTGGTAGATAGGTAGGAAATTTTTATGGCAGTAGGAAAGGCAAAAGATCAATGGAAGTAGAGCTCATTTATAATTGAAATTATTATACAATCTATTTATAAAGTTAGTAATAGATGTTTAATGTGGTTCCTACTACTGTAAATTTGAAAATAAATAGGATTTCAGATAAATGTAATTTTTGAAATTGAAAAAGTAGTTTTAACCCCCCAGCCCCCTCCCCCTTAAAAAAAATGATAGATGGATAAATTTGTATTTGAGATATTTTGTGATAAAAAATTGGGCAAGGTTTTTACCATGAATGGATGTGACAGAATGAATTGGATAATTATTATACTAAAATCTTGACTAATTCTCATAAAGTTGTATAATGTGAAACTATAGAAAAATAAGCATGATAAGGGGGTGCATGGGCAAAAAATGATAATGCTTTTAAATGGATAAAACTGGAGGAGTTAAAAAATCTGACAGAATTTCCAAAAACATGAGGAGCAAACCTAAAGAAATTTGTTGGAATATCCATTAAGTACACCAAGTTAAGTTAAGTTTGCATAAGTAGAAGAAAAATATGCTGACATGACATTGAAGTATACATGCTTTGAATTTTAGGAAAAAGATGAAAGGTTTAGGTATATTTGGAGAAAATGTCTGTGAGACATCAACCTGTTAATAACATCAGAGTCATTGTTTTAATACGGGACTTTTGAAATTGTGTTCACTCTGGAAACATCTATTTTTATATGTAAAAAATCAATACATCAATACATTGAGAGGGAATCACTAGTTAGTGAACACTGTTGAGCTAAGGATGATTTATATTTAATTGATTTGTAGTGCTTCAGTTTAAGTTATTTTCGTCAATTTTTTTTTTAAGAATTGTCATAAAGGAAAAATTGTAAATGCACTTCAATTTCATAAATAGTTTGTTTTTTATGTGGTATATATTTATTTCAATAAATTTAGAAATCCAGTATTCCTTCTAACTGGTATCCTAAGCGATGGTTTCTGCCTTCAATTACACGAGAGTTCCTATCTCGAAAGTCCAGTATTATATCTCTCCTTCTTCATGAACATTAAGTTATAACTTTAAGGTTTACATTAACATGATTAAGTGAAAGGGAGAAACTCTGTAGATAAGTCGCAATTAAATCTGATGTTGTTAAAAGGGGAAATTACTAAACTTATTGAATTGCAGTAATTTGAATTCTTTACATGACCATTTTGACAGTAAATGTCTTATTATTGAGAATGAGTCAATATTTATATCAAGATTAACAACATTAATATATACTGTAAACCAACTTATTTTCGCGGCTACGTTTTGTCCCTTCTGGTGAAGTCGCGGAGATTAATTTTTGCGATTTTCCATTTTTGTTAATGCTTTTATATAAAGATATGAACTATTCGTGATGATTTATTTTCGCGATATTTTCACTCAAGCGAAAGTCAGGAAAATAAATTGCTCGCAAAAATAAGTTGGTTCACAGTATATGTATGGTGGTACTAATCGCTCGCAAAAATAAGTTGGTTCACAGTACATTTGTATATGTATGGTGGTACTTGAAAAATGTTCTTTTTTATCCTAATCAACAGGTACATCCTCAGGGTTGGTGTGTACTTTCCAGAAATGTTAGCAGGGATTATAAAACAGAGGTAAGGCAATTTTGATATGGATAGCTTGTTCTATATAAGTTTTAATGTCTAAATCCTGACCTACAGATTTGAATACAAAATTATTGTTATGATAAGATTTTTTCCTGTATAGTCCATAATAAAACTTCATTTACAAAATATTGTGATGTCTTATACTATTTCTATGAAATTTTCACTGTTTTCTCCGAATGTTGTGGAGTTAAATTATTTATTTTGTATAATTTTCTGAACTGTCTGATTGTAGTTTCAAAGAAAAGGTAATTTAAAGAGGAAGTAAGGTTTTGATGTGACAATTTCACTGGCAAAAATGGGAATATGACACTTTACACTCAGTATAAATCATTCTTGTAAGTGAAGGTCGGAAAATTAATGTCCAAATAGACATTTCCTTTGAATGACATTCAACCTAAGTTTGCCATATTTTTTTCAAGAGACCATTAGCGCACTTGAAGGAAATTCTTGAAATCCTTAAGAAGTAAAAAGTCAGCAATGTTGTTTCCAAATGATATCTGGTCAATATATTAAGAAGATTTTACCCCCACTCTGAAAGAGCGTCGGGCAGTTTATCTGTGCATCTGTTACTACTGATGGGTTTGATTTCAAACTTCGTATGCAGCATACACAGTCCTCTTGGACATACACATCTTTTAAGCTCACCTGACCCAAAGGGTCAGGGTGAGCTATTGCCATCACTTGGCGTCCATCGTCCGTCCGTCATCCGTCCGTCGTCTGTCTGTCGTCCGTCCGTCCGTTTACTTTTCACATTTTCATCTTCTCCTCTGAAACCACTGAAGCAAATTCAACCAAACTTTACAGGAACCATGTATGGAAGGTCCTTTACAAAGATTGCTCATTTCGTTCCGATCCGACAAAAAACATGGCTGCCAGCGCGGAACTTAGGTTTAACATTGGACCCTATGGGAAAAATCACATTTTCATCTTCTGCTCTGAAACCACTGAAGCAAATTCAACCAAACTTTACAGGAATTATGTATGGAAGGTCCTTTACAATGTTTGCTCATTTTGTTCTGATCCGACAAAAAACATGGCCGCCAGTGCGGAACTTAGGTTTATTAATCTTTCAACATGTGTTCTCCTACGACCAGCCCCCCCCGTAGGCTGACACCCAATGTTGATACTGAACAGCCTCTTCTCAGCCTCCCTGCCAACGCTTAACATGTAATGGCCTATACACGCCACATGTTAAGGCTGGATGCAGCGGCCAATTAGAACATAAAGCAAGATGTAAAGGCCTTGACCTTAAATAATAATAAAATCAGGTTTGGGCAAAATAACCACAGTTTATTATGAATTATGATAATTGAAACAAACAATATTATCATGAAAGCAATTACAATATTTAAGCAAAATAATTAAAATACATTATAATTAAACTGTGGTTCTCCAAAATTGCCCAAACCTGAGTAGAAAGTAGGGAGATTAAATTTAATACAACACAAAAAGTGAATTTGGGTTATACAACCGACCATGCACTTACAATGGACACACTATATATTTATTAAACAATCAGTATTATTTTGTCCTATTTTTTTAAAACTGCTGCGAAGGTATTTATTACATTTTGCCTATATTGTGGAGAAGGGTCCAGATACTTTTTATATGCGTCACTTTTCCAATCCCCCTGGGATTGAATCAAATCTGGGGCAATACCACACTCTAAAGCAAAAGTAACCCCCCCCTGGCCTAAAACTGTGACCCGAATAATCAGATGTTCGGTATCCCAATGTTGACAAGAGACTGTCTAAGTCTGTTAATAAAAAGATTATAGGTAAGAGGAGCTAGACCCTTGTTGGAAAGGAACATGAAGGCAGAGGACTGTAAATCTGGGTATGGGACAAGCTTAAAAGATAGCAGCAAGGCTTGTGAGGGGCAAAGGGGGGAACCGATAATCCTGGGTATAGGTACTTCTAAAACACGTTCATTGGATTGTATGGTTTTGGTTTTCTTAATAATTAATATAGCTCCATCTTTTGTGAATTGAACTGCATTCCTACTTAGGTGTCGGTCAGGGTCAAATTCCCTTTGAGAAGGGACAAACAAATTTGATTTCCTAAAAAAGGAAAAGAAAGCCACCAAACATGGAGACCAAAAAGTTATATCAAAACTTTTAGCTAGATCAATGGTCGAAAAGATGCTAAATAAAATTTTTGGTGTAATTGGTAGTTGGGGAGTTCGAGTATCTCCTAAGACTCTTCTTGTGCCTTTTAGAACACTCTGAATAAAATGTGTTTCCCCAGGGTAGGGTAAACCAGCCTTGTCATGCAGCAACTTGACAATATTTAAATAATTGATAATGGAACAAAACTGCAGTCTTTGTGATAGACTAGCAATATAACGTGCAAGGTTCTCCTTACTAATTGGAATTAAAGGAATTCTCAGACTTTTACAAAAGGTTTTGTAACTCCTAAAATACAACATGTATGTCTTTTTTGTTGATTCTGCAAAAAAACACTGCTGCGGTACACGGATACAAGGTTATCCAAGGCTTGGACCTGTTCTGCATTCAGTGTGCCTATACAAAAGAGAGGAAATAGCGAGATTAGACATATGGGCCTCTAAATGTCTAAGGAAAAGTGGTTGGGGTAGACAAAATCTTAAAAATGTACAAAATGCAACAGGCTCATGTAGTCTTGAAATGCAATCTGCAAGAAAATTATCCTTCCCTGGGACATGCTTTGCCATTATATGAAAATTATAGGTAGCTGAGAGCCAAAAGAGATATCTGAGGTAAGACATTAGAATTTTATTTCGAGAAGTGCATTTGTTCAAACATGCGACAGTGGTCATGTTGTCGGAGAGTATTACAATTCGCTTATTTTCCCACAAATGCCCCCACCGTTTTGCAGCCAAAACTATGGAGAAGGCCTCCATCTCATTGATATGCATTTCCTTAACAAAGGGAAAATCTGACTCCCAGTGTGAATAAAACCAATCTGAACCGAACAACCCACCTGCACCCTCCAGACATGTGTCGGTATACACTGACGTTAAAGGTTTTTTGTCCAAAATCAGAGATTTGCCATTAAACGTATCAATAAAATTACGCCACCAAAGGATATCTTGCAAAATATCGCCATTTAGTAAAGTCTTATGCCAATCTTGCTTTAGGTTAGTAATTGCGTCAATAATTCTGCGAAGGAATACTCTCCCACCATGAACCACTGCCGATGCCCAATTAAGTTTACCTGCTAGCGATTGCATTGCTTTTTTGAGGCACGCTTGCGGATGCTAAAGTCTGCTAATTCTTGCTTTAGGAGGGACAACTTACCCTCTGGGAGCCTAAGCTCCATTGCTACAGAGTCAATTTCCACTCCTAAAAATGTTAGCTTTTACGTAGGGTCAACTACCTTTTGCCAGTTAATCATGAATCCTAAATCGCGAAGTAAAAGAAGTAAAGTTTCTAAAGCTTTAGTACAGCGTTGCATTGTTGGCTCGCATATGAAAAAATCATCCAAATATGCAATTATATGAAAACCTCTGCGTGACATCATACGACGAACTGCTTGTGACAATCTGTGAAAAATATGAGGAGCCAATTTCGAGCCAAATGGCAGTTTAGAGTCATAAAAAATTTTTGAATCTCCAGTGGGAAAAGTCCATTTTAGGCCTGTTACTTTTTGGCTTTTATGGCTAATTTTTACAGATCTGTATGCTGATTTCAAATCTACTTTGGCCATGAAGCAATTTGGGGTAATCAATTTTGCTGCATCATCTAAAGTTTGAAATTTTTGCTTTTCTTGTTCATCCACCAAGGAGTTCACTGCGGAACCCTCTGGTCGACTGCAGTCATGAATAATTCTTACACCCCCATCAGGTTTTGGAATGACTGCCAAAGGACTTATAATTCGAGGTTTTGTATTTGTCAAAACATAATTCCCACATTCAATTTCGTTAAGGATTTGTTGATGGGCTTTAGCATACAGGGGGCTATTAGGTAGTGCAGATGGATGGTTCTCGACTTCAACCTCCTCCGGCATGTTTTCGCGTGTAATAATATCGAAACCATGTGAAATACCATTAAGTAAAAAATCTTTATCAAAATCATTCGCTAATTCCCTTGTCCAAGTTTCAAAGTTTAGGTCATGCAGAGGTTTTACATGTATCCGTTTTTTGGAAGATTTGCATGTCCTGGGGAGGGGTGTCTTTGACTACAACCTGGAATGTTACAGACATGTTCAAATTTGCAGCCATTTATTGAACATCCCAACCTAGAATTATACTTCCTGCAAATTTCCCTACCAGATGAAGAGTGAGATGCAAACGCTCTCATGGGGCCACCATTTTTTGGAAAAGGTGCACCTTTAAAATTCCTATTGGTGGAGAAGGATACCAGGCCCTTTGGTTTTAAAAATACAGGATGAATATGAGGAACATTAGTGCCCCATCTAAACTTATGCAAGGACTGCAACCTCCGATACTCTCTATCATAAAAAAGGACTGAGGTTATATCATGTGTTAAAAACAATTGATAAATGCCTGATGTATAAGAAATATAGTCTAGAATGTTAACATTAGACAATTTACCATCTTCTAACAGTTTATATAAAATTGCATTGCTGGCCAACGACCACTGACTAATATTAACAGTTTCTAACTTAGGTTTTGATGGTCCCGTTTTAAAAATCAATTGACCACCTTCGGCATTGGAAACAATTCTCTCATCGGAAGCATGATTAAAATTACCAGACAAATTTACAAAGTCTACTATGTCATAATAACTTGTTGTACAGTTGTTCTGTCCCAATGATTTCAGGCACACTTGGGGGTCTTGCCATGAAAAGTTACTATTAATCGTTGGTATCGTACCTTGTTCTTGAGATGTTCCGTTCCTCTGTTGAGTTTGCAGTTGATTTAACACTTCGTTCACATAAGAATCCGCACCATTTGTTGACGCAATGGTAACTCCATGGGCGCCGCCATCTTGGTTTCCTACCGGAAGTGAATCACGCACTGATTCCCTGTCGTCGGTTTGTCCACTATTAACGCCCGTGACACAAATTTCTTCGGCTGACGCAAATGTCTTCTTCACGCTCTTTAGAAGCAACTTTTGCTGTCCTATCGGGATTTTACTTTTTGTAAGGTCTTCTGCGCTCAATAGTGCCAGGGCTTCCATAGAATCAAATCCCAATGCGACGACGGCGTTCGCTGTAGCTTGATTGATTTTCTTGGCCTCGGCCCATGCCATGACCTTTTCCACGTCGGTCATTGCTTCTGACAGCTTGCAAATGTCACTATTTAATGTCGCTCTGCAACCAATTTACAAATATCAATGCTTGTTACATACAAAAATTCGTTGTTACTGGCTTCGCGGGAACCTGTTTTTTTCACTACAAACTTCCATAACTGAACTGTCACAAAAAATGCAACCAGAACAACAGCATGAGCAGTCCAAACGAATACAGAAAATTACTCGTGTAATGTCAAACTCGCATTCTTCAATAATTCCCGCAAATCTATTTATTTCTTCCTCTGTAAGTAAATACCAGGACGGTAAACGTAAAAAATGTCTTACAAATTTCTCTTCTATATCCATGATCTCAGTACATAATTTGTGAAACTCAAGGAATTCATGTAAAAAAACATGTGATGTAAATAAATTTTTTGTGAAAAACGATGTTAGCGCTGCTGAAAAATTTTCTGGAATGATGCTGCCCTCCTAGGATGCTGCAGACAGTGATAACAAAGGTCTGTCCTGATTGGGCAAGAAACTACCGGGAAATTTAAAAAGCCACAAGATGATTGGCTGTCTGAAAAAACCCAGACACAACAAGAATGACAGCCCCATCTTTTGATTGGCCAGCAAAAACGTATTTCAAAGCGAGGTGCATGTTTATCATGGCAACCCTCCCAGTTATAAAATTAGGAAAAAGGGTTATGAAACCTGGCAACATTAATATATTTAACCTAAATATAACCATTATTTGAATGTCCAGGGTTATCAATCTTGATTGGATGGTAAAAAATATCCTTTACAGGCTCCAATATACATCGCCTGTAAACTGTATTTTTGACCGTCGAATCTACAATTGAGGTCCCCCCCCTCCCCACCCCCACATTCAGATAATGTAATGTTATTGGTTAAATGTTACATCTCATATCAAACTGAAATTATTAAGACATGGTGAAATGATGGTTCTATATAAAATATTCTCTCTGAGAGTTAGATATAAATCTGTGATGACCACCATGATAAAGACTTAGTTTTATGTGGAAAAAATTACAAATGTGAAAGCACTATTGTTTGTGGGTTTCAATTTTCATGGATTTTGTTGTTATCCCCTTGCCAACGGAGTTGGGGAGGGGATATAGCATCTCGCCCCTCCGTCTGTCCGTCCCACCTCAGGTTAAAGTTTGCATTAAGGTTCATATCTGAGGAACTATATGTGGCATATCAATCATCTTTGGTCAGTAGATGCGTCTTGGAGAGTGATGCTGCTTGAGATGATAATTGGGTCACTCTGACCTACATTCTATGCTTCAATGACTCCGGTTAAAGTTTGTATTAAGGTTCATATCTGAGAAACTACGTGTGGCATATCAATCGTATTTGGTCAGTGGGTGCATCTTGGAGAGTGATGCTGCTTCATATGATAATTGGGTCACTCTGACATACATTTTATGCTTCAATGACTCTGGTTAAAGTTTGTGTTAAGGTTCATATCTAAGGAACTACATGTGGCATATCGATCATTTTTGTCAGTGGATGCATCTTGGAGAGTGATGCTGCTTAAGATGATAATTGGATCACTCTGACCTACATTTTATGCTTCAATGACTCCGGTTAAAGTTTGCATTAAGGGTTATGTCTGAGATACTACATAAGTCACATCAATTATCTTCGGTCAGTGGATGTATCTTAGAGAGTGAGGCATCTTCAGATGATAATTGGGTCACTTTGACCTACATTTTACACTTGGCTGACTTGGGTTAAAGTTTCCATTAATGTTTATATCTGAGATACTACATGTTACACATCAGTGAACTCAATGTTCAGTGGATGTACCTTAGACATTCATACATATTTAGATTATGTTAGGTTTATTATTTCTTGACAGCAGGTGAGGGGATTAGCTGTTGTTTGCGACTGCTCCCACTTCTAGTTTGTTATAACAATGAAATTTCAGTTCCAACGAAATGTATATTTTCCTAGGAGTTGAAATATATGGAATTTTAAAATCTTGAGTAAAAGTACTCACAAATCAGTGATATTAATGAAGAACAAAAGATTGATGTCCACTAATAAAAGTACTTCCGCAGTATATATTGAGAAATATTTCATGAATAAAGCTTGTAGCTATGTTAGCAATACAAGTTCATGTGAGCCTCTAGTTTATTTCCTGGATGTTCCAATTGTACCAATACATTGACTTCAAGATGAACATCTATAGTATGATATTCCCCGGTATTTCAGAGATCCTAAAACAGTGATGGATCAAAGCTTGTTAAATTACCGGTACTGATACATACATTGATATATGATAAAAACTTTAGCCAGTTTCCTGGATGTGTGTACAAGACGTGTGTCCACTGTCATACAACTTAGTTGTATATATAGACTGAATATAAATTTGGAGGTTCTACTAAATATCATTTTAATGATCCTGATGATTTTGGTCGTAAATTAAATGGATGTTTTAAATTTCAATTTAATAATGGTATTTGATTGTGTAAATACTTCTTTAAATGATAGACTGTATGTGATGGACGTCGTGGACGTAATACAAGTTATCTATTAGATGGGTGACAAAATTATCGCGCCTGTTGAAAACTACTATTTAAAACCCATGAGGCATAACTTGATATGATTCCCAATCTAACAGTTAAATATTCCGCAGGTCTGTTCTTGTTGTACTATAAAGTATTATAACAATTTTCGATATTTAACCGGATGATCAGCTTAGTTTACCGTTATGCATTGAAATGAAATTGGCTATTACCTGATTTTAGATTAGTTAATCCATATGGACTTAATTTCCTTCTGGTGGTACTTATTAGTAAAACATAATGAATCGCCAATACACAAATGAGTTGAAATACTATTTTGATTAGGAATTAAATTCAGGTGAAGTTAAATACTTCATTTAAATTTTTCTGTTGACTGAGGATTTTTGTTTTACTTTTGTAAGTCAAATCTTGTGGTAAAAGATGGGATTTATAGGTACATTATAGTCCAAATATTTTTCAGACAGTTAAATGAAATTTTGACAGATTCCATGTGGATTTTATAATCGTTGGGATTTTGACAGGTAAGTGTAAATTCAAAGACACAAACGTGAAATTTAAAATTCAATTCTAACTGAAATAGTACAATATATATATATATATTCTCTGTTGTTTGAAATGTGATAAGAGTTTAAAAGAAAATTTCACCTTTAGAAAAACATGTTTTTGTTCAGAATTTGAAAAGAAAACAAAACTTGGTTAAAACTGAATAAAAGTGAGTGTTTAATAATTATTACGGATGAGTAGACAAGTACGTTGCACAAAGTATGGAATTGTTTTAAGGGGGAGGACGCTAACGTTAGTACAAACCATCATTGTTAGAGCATAGTAAGTGTTAATAGAAACATACATTGTTTACATGTATATATGTAAATACAAAAATCAATTTTGAGGAAAGTTTTGATTTACAAATGTTAACTTTTATATACATTGGATTTTAATATGCAATATAATCATTTTGATATTATCTGGGAGTTCAGTGTTTGGACAGGAATGTTTTAATGTGTAAATAGGTAAGTCATTTTCAAAAAGGGGGTATAGCTCATTGTTGAAGGCCTCATAGTGACTTCAAGATGAAGAACAACAATAAAAGCATTGTTCCTTTGCTTGTTTTTTACCATGTATTTGTAGAGACTTTGTCTCATGTGCATTTACTCCATATCTTTTTATTCACCATTTATGATGTAAGGCAGACAAATTTTAGGGTTAACTAGTGTCTACTGGCATACTTGCAGTCAAAATTAAATTCCTTAAATGAATTATCAATTTTATTGCTAATTTTTTTTTCTGATTCCAGCCCATGCTTTTCTTTAGATTTTGTATTTTGTAGTTGATTTCTGTATTTTAGAATATAAAACTGATGTAAAATACAGCGAAGAATATGAAATTTCTAATGTCTTATTTTTCATTCAAATTATGTCTTAAAATGATAGCTTTAGAGTTAGTCTTGCCTTACAGAAATATCTCAATTACCCACAACTAAAGTAAAAATTATATGTCCCCACTTATCTTTTCCTCTGGTCAAGCTCTAAAAATCAGGCCCAAATGTGTTTTTTTTTAACATTTACAAGAATATATTGTAGGGTTGGAAATAACAGCCATACCGCTTGACACAAGCAGGTTTATTATACCCCTGCTTTAGCGGGCCGTATATAGTGATCATGGTGTCTGTTCGTTCATCCATCCGTCTGTCCGTTTGTTATTCCGTCCGCCATAGGGGTACACACTTTGTGGCGATAACTCCTCCTAGACTACTCGCTGAAATTCAATGAAACTTTCACATAATGTCCAGTACACACTGCCATTGTGCGCCATGTATTTAAAATTTTGAGTTAATTTTTTTTNGGGGGGGGGGGGGTATAATATATGTGGGCTCTAGTTTTGAACATGGCAGGCTTAGATTAAAAAAAAATTAAGAATATGGATGTGTAGCAAATATTTTGAATTGTTGAATTCAAGGCATGCTAAAATTTGATGTACATTGTATGTTTAAAACATTGTGTATAGGGAACTTTGAAACATGCTCACTGTTAAGGGCATACAATACAGTTACAGGGGAGATAATAACTTTGTTACGTGGAGTGGTAACGTTTTCCCGATTTTCATGACGTCACTCAAAACATAGTCGTGAATAGACGAATTTCATATTTACGGGATGACTGCTAATTTAGCATGTTTTTCAAAGGGACGTCACTCGCTAACACCCGACATTCTGGTTTTCGGTCTCATTAGGGAAAGGACGGTCAGTAAATATTTTCTTTGGCATGNTGTCAGGCATCTGCATCTTTTGACAGCAAAGATTTGGTTTTAGGGAATGATACTTATCACATTTTAGTATGATGTTCCTTGGCATATTTGTAAGCTCAGAGGTCTTAAATTCCGGTTCTTAGCTCCACCTATTTTAGAAAAATTGGTCGAAAGGGGTTAAATAGGTGTTTTCACATATTTGCCTGTATAATCTTTAGTATTCATCCTATTGTAATGGGATTTTTATACCCCCTATTTTAGGTGGTATATAGTGATCATGGTGTCCTTTTGTCTATCTGTTCGTTGGTCCTTCCGCCATAGGGTACCTTCTTTCTCATCCTAGACCACTTGATGAAATTCATTGAAACTTTCACAGAATATTTAGTACACATGGTCATTGTGCACCATATATTTAAAAATTTGATTTGATCTTTTTTCTTTTTTTTTTTGGGGGGGGGGTATATATATTAGTGAGCTTTCCTCTAAGTTATTATTCTTTTGAAAATATTCAAATAGTAGTTCATGGCAGATTTTATGTTGCATTTACCATTTACAAGATAATGGTTCTTAAAAGGGGCAAATGTTGAAATTTCAATTTTGTTATTTGTTGTCCAATTTTTTTCATCAATTCTTTTGTGAAAAATAAATATGTTGGAGAGGATTAGATTTTTGATAACCAATTACCATTTCTGAGCTATTAGGTCCAAAAGGACCCAAAATATATTTTATTTTCAATCAAATTTTGATAGGGTTTGTGTCTGGTTTCTTCTTTAAAAAGTAATGTGGCAACAAATTTTGCATAGCTCTTAACTTTTCCTATCAATAAGGGGCAGAGGGGGTAAAAAAAAAGGTTTTTATTTAAAGAGTAAAACCAAAACATTCAAACAAGTTAGCATAAATCTTATGTAATTTGATTTTTTTTAACTCTCTGCATTATAGTTAATTCTGCATTTGACTCATGTTTTGCATATGTGCCAATAGTATAAGTTGTCAGTCTACCTTAATATTAAGTTGAAAATGATGTCAAAATAACTTAAGTACTTTGAATGTTGTTCTTAATCTGGAAGTACTGTGAAGCATTGATACTCAGACACAACAATACCCCTCCTACAGTACCAGCTGCAAAAGTTTTTGTTAAAAACAACGATATAAGCACCAGGAAATATACCTAACGATTGTATTTTTATTGATCAAGTTTTCTCACAGTTTTCTGTGAATTTCTCAGTGACATTTTTCTGCCTCAAAGTTTAAGTGTGATTTATTCCAGCAGTTTGCCATTTTAAATTTTGCATGTATAAATTGTAAATGTTCACTGACCCCATAGTGTCAGATCCACTTTATATGTAAATGTCCGTTAAATATTTGAGGGAATGAAATTTCAATCTGTTTAAATAATCAATGTGATACAGACTCTGTAATGCTAACAAGTTTAAACAGTTATATGTATATATTGCATAACACGGAAATAAGGAGGAGAAAAGTTTTGTTTACACTGATGTAAAACATGAATTTTTAAGAATGCTCAATTACAGTTTTCACATATAATACTGCATAGGCCTCTACAAGCACAGCTATTTCATCTAAAATCTACTAGATTCCTGCCCTTTCTATCTCGAATTTACAGTTGAGCTCAAAAGAACTTTGGGAGATTTAGTAATTTGACCCAAAATCTCTCTGTTTTCTTTTGGTATAACCCCAAAGTTTGCTGCTCTTGATGTATATATTTAGATATTGCCACACTTTCTGCTGCAGATGTCATGGAATTACATTTTGCTATGTTTGTTGTCTTTGTCAATGCATGCCCCTTTTCTGGTTTCAATCAAAATTTTTCAACACTGCTTTATCCTTTCACTTAGTTCCTGAGTTCCTGCTGAACATTGTTATCCACATTTATACATTCAGGGACAGTTTAAGAAGTTTGCTGGATTTAAGCTTCAGCAAGGTTTTCATGTGTGATTTTTTTAAATTTTCACATTGATTAGTTAAAATTTTAAAGAAGTTTATTTATATAGACGTTGAATTTCAAGGGAAATATATGCACACCTTCCTGAGGATACATTCTATAGATTAATCATACATAGAAAAAAGAAAGGAAATGGGGAATGTGTCAAAGAGACAATGACCCAAAGGGGAGTAATAACAACTCAAAGCTACCATAAGATCTTCAATGAACTTTGAGGAAACCCCACACCCAACAGCAGGTCGGAGTCTGCCCCTAAATAAAGAGTAATCAAGTTCAGCGAAATAAACATCATCCTAGACTCCTATAGACATAAAGTAAACTTAGTAGAAAACAGACAAGACACACAAAGGCTTAATAAATTTCCTGACTTAGGACAGGTGCAAACCTGCTGCGGCGGGGTTAAACTAGTTTTATTGGGCCCAAACCATCCCCTTATAGCCAGTGTGACCCATTGCACACTCACAAATAAAATTATGTTCCCTCAGTATACAGCTTCCACCAAGATCCTTTCCTGTGAGGAGTTTAGCATAATGATTTCATGCATATACTAGAATACATAACCCGTGTCCATGCAATACTGGTTTTAGAAATTTAGAATGTGTTTAGTTAAGATGCATAGACCCTATCAAAAAATCAATGATAATACCAAAAAAGGCCATATGTAATGACTTAACGACAATACCATAATTATAACCCTTATGAATTAGACCATTTAAAGGTTTTATAAGTTTGTTAGGCGAGTTTAAGTATTTTTTACTGATTTGAAGGATCTAGACAGATTATGCCTTAGCCATTTACTAAACAAATTCCACTGTTTTCAAGTTTTCTCTCATTTCTTTTAAGGGAGTATGAGTGTCAGAAATTTTGTAATTAGAATTAAAATTCTGACCTTTTGTTTTGAAGAGCACTTTTAATGATACAACTTGAGCAAACAATTTTGAAAATCCATGTAGGAATTTTTGAGATATAAGACGTCAAAATTTTGGAGGGAAACAGATCTCTCTAGAGTTTTCCTTCAATTTGCATAGGATGTTTACAGGTCTTTAAATATATGAAATTATAATTGGAAGTTGATTAAATTTTATACACAGTCTATTTTATGTATTTTAAAGTGACTTGTGACCAAGAAAATGTGATCCATGTGCAAAAAATTTAGCACTGTTTGAATGGATAAAACCCGAGGATATAGAATGCTTCTGAAATCTGACGCTCGTACTCCCTTAAAGCCCTAGGAAAATAGCTCCCTCAGCATTTGTTCTGTCTGTGAATAGTGTGAAATTCACTTTCATTTCACATTTGGAATTACAGTGGAACTTCGATGGCTTGAACACCAAAGGGACCAATGAAAACAGTTCGAGGCAAAGGGCAGTTAGAGATATCAAGGTCGAACTATGATAATTCCAAATGCAACATCCAATTTCATTGGCCAACGTCATGAACAACAAAAAAGTTATTTCTCGATAAACTTTTCTTGCCCATAAATACACTACGACATCAAATAGTGCAGTATATGGTGACGTAAAAATCAATGACAACATTGTTCAAAGTTCAAAGGATTGGAATTATAAGAAATAAAAGTAATTTTGGAGGAGTTTATGGATGTGTAAACGCGGCCTTTCACTCACAAACTCTACATAAAGTCCTTCGGACTTTATTTAGTTTGTGAGTGAGTCGGCAGCGTTTACACATCGATAAACTCCTCCAAAATTACTTTTATTTCTATATTAAAATTCAAACCAAGGGACTACAAAGAGGGTTTGAGGCATCCTTGGTGTTAGACTTATTGCAGTTCAAACTATAGAACTTCTACTGTACATATAAGTATAATTGTCTCCTTTCCTTTTAAGGTATATGACGAAAAGTACATGTTGTCATTAAGTACTCCCATTATATAACAATGAAATGCAGTCATTTATTATTAAAATACAATGTAATCACTTTTACTGTGAAAAAATTTACTCGGCTTTATAATCAAATATCATAGTTTGCCGAAAAATACTGAAAGATACCCCAGCCAAGACTTCCAAAATGAGGTTTTGATCACTTGTTTGTAAATTTTAAATTTTCAGGTTAAAAAGGCCTTTGAATCAAGGCAATAAACTTTTCAAGTCCTTATTTTTAGTACAATTTGGCTCATGAAATTCAGAGCTTTGCCAACATTTTGGGAATTTGTTTTGCGTTTCAATGTATGGAAAGGAAAATCTTAGTGTGTTGGAAATAACTTGCATGTTCGGAACAAATACATTGTTTTAATACTAGATGTTATTTAAAGATACAAATAAATTAATCAATAGTTAATTAAACTATAAGCCTTTTTTTCACTTTTTGCTGAGCCATAAACAATAAATCAATTCTGATAATTGTAGGCTGTAGAAAAAATGGCACATTTTCAAATCAATATTTAGAAGATTAAACTTAAAGTATATAATGCTAATCTTCAAATATTACTTATTATTGGTGTGTTAGGAACCTAAGCGGGTCTAGGATTGTTGAGTGTTTGATTTAGATAAGGAACAAGGCTGACTTGTATCTTGAAAGGTCTTTAAAACAAAATTGGCATTTTTAAGGAAAACTTTTGACACATTATAGATGTAAGTTGTTTAATTTTATCCAGAATTAATATTTATGATATATTGAATAAATAATTCCGACTTTCTAGGTTAAAAGGACATTGGGACGAGATTTTGGTGTTGAGGTCGTTGAATACATTAGTTACTTTTTTATTCCTGAACAGTGAATGGTAAGGGGGAGGGCCTATAGTTTTTTTCCTCATTGATCCCTTGTTCATCGCTATAGAAGTATGCAACACTTGAGCTACAATTTTCTTTTTAACTTTTGTGCAGCTTTTGTATTAATGATTTATTAAACAGACAAATTATAATTCTAGTATGGCTTCTAGTATTCGCTGTTTTGATTTGAGTCATATGCGAATAATTAAAATTTTTCAGTACATGTACAAAACACACTTTGATCATTTAGTTGTCAACCCAACCATCAGTATTTTTTCTCAATTCATATGATTATTTCATTACATTTTTTCTGATGTTTGATTGAGTGTTGTTAAGTTATTTTTCACTTGCTTGAACAATGCAAGAAAAATGATGTCATTATCAAAATTACAATGTTTGGTTTGTAAGCAGTGTCTTAGGAAAGCAAGCGAAAATGGAGATAACAGAGAGAAAAAAAATTTTGTTAAGATATGTTTAAAAAAATGATGCATTTTAAACAAAAAGGATCCATAAACTAACTATAGCTTTTGTCAGTCTGTCTCGCAAAGTTTTAGAGAGATATTTGCAAAATTTCTGAAACAAACATTATTTGCAGGAAAAGGGAGCTAATTCACTCCAAAGTGTTTGAAACATCATATTTGATATCTGTTAATCTGTTATGACTGTTCTGTCCAAAATGGGAACAGAATTTTATATTCTCACTATAATGATCAGCTAGTTCTGTTTTTCAGGGATACAAGAGATTCTTGTCTTGTACCCCAGGGGCCTGGGTGGTCGAGTGGTTAAGGTAGTTCTATTACCTATACAACCACTGTAGTCTATCACCACTGTGGTGTGAGTTTGCGCCCCACTTTGTACATTACAAAAAGGTGCACTGGACTTACAATCGTAAGTGATAAGGTATGTCAGTTACCTGCCCAAGGTCGGTGGTTCTCTCCGGGCACTCTGGCTTTCTCCATCACTAAAACTTACCATCATGAAATAGCTGAAATACTGCTGAAAAGTGACGTTAGACCCCATATCAATCAATCAATCTTGTACCCCATTGTACAAGACAGAAATTTATCATGCAACTTATTCTAACATCATTGACATCACTTAGAGACGAAGAATCGTGAGAACAGCCTGGTGGTATAAACTGTATTTTATGGTTATAAATACTAGAAAAATAATCATACACCATCATAAGTAAGATGAATACAATCTAACACCATTGAAAGTGCAAGATTGAGAAATCTCAGACACCCAAGGGTAAGATTTCAATATTTCTCTGACGAGGCTTGCCGAGTCAGAGAACCACTGAAATCTTACCCGCGGATGTCTGAGATTTCTTAATCTTGCACTTTCAACGGTGTTTGATTGTTTTTCTCACAAAATACAAGTCTCTGTATAACCAGACTCTAGTTGGTGTCCACAATGTCTAAGCAACTTACTATGACGTCGATAACGTCACTGTATTACCGTTCGTGAAATTCTTTTCTCACCCTACCTGTAGTGCTTTCTATGTATCCAATGCCTGGGTGAGATTTTTCCGTCTCACCCATCCATTTTCCGTCTCACCCAACCGCCTGGGTGAGAACACTTACACGATCTTTTTCCCGCGATTTTTGTATCTGCTTGACATTCATAATGCACTTGTCTTTATGGTTTTCCTTTTTAGATAAGCACATTTTCAAACAACGTCGACTTATAAAACTGTGTCTTTAACTCTTGACACCTATTATATGTACCAGATAATTCTAAAAATAACGTTATACTCAACATTCAAAAATCCCGCTTGAATCTTATGACGTCATAAAAGGGGACGTAACTCCCGTAAGTAAACAAAAGTGGGGAAGGTCAAATTTCAGATCAACGATTTCAGTGTATAAGTAGACACAAATGAAAAGCCACAGTAAGTAAATAATTGTGTAATGTATTATGTTTTGAATTATTTAGTGTCAACAGAAATCCAGCGTATATGCTTAGTAGTACAAAACATGATGTCCAACGTCAAAATGAGCAACTGCCCGTTTGTGTTGGCGGGGTGAGAAAACAAATCAAACACGGGTATGTGTGCGAGACAAGGTAAATCTCACACAACCTCGGGCAAGATTAGGTAGTCTCTGACTCGGCAAAGCCTCGTCAGAGACAACCTTAATCTTGCCCTTGGGTGTGTGAGATTTCCTTGTCTCGCACACCCACCTGTGTTACATTCATATTATCTCACCCGTGGGTTGAGACAAAGGTATCTCAAACGGCTAAAGATAGGTACTGGCTTGTCTCAAATGTGAGAATTAGAAATCTCAGACACTCTTAGGACAAGACTAAATGGTCAGGGAAATATTGAAATCTTACCCTTGGGTGAATGAGATTTTGCTTCACTGGTGTTAGATTCTATTAAATCTCTCTAATATTGATTCACTCATCGTTGAAAGTGTTTTCAAATTCAAAATGATGTGTGATATCTTAATTTTTAAAATTATTTCTATATTCTTTTTGCAGAAAAAGATGCTGAAATCAGTGAAGATACAACTTCCGATTAATATGACAAGATAAGTGAAATTTTTACGAGAAGGCTAAAGTGTTTCACCAACAGAAAAATATGAATGATATGATAATAATAGATTAATTAAAAATATGTCACATAGAAGGGAAGAAAAAAGATATCCATTTCCAGATTTGAAAAAAAGATTGGATGGAGGAAAAACATACATTTCACACAGGAAAGAAAGGGATCCTGTAGGAAAATTAAGCCATGGAATTCGTAGACTAGAAAATAAAATATTTCGGTATGATGTAGAACAAAGGAAATTGTTGGAAGCAGATAACGATGATAAAGTGAGAAAAAAATTACAATTTACGGATGACGAGGATGAATTTGGTTTGGAATTTACCGATAGGATTGATGCATTACGGTCAATTTTAAAACGACAAAAAAATTCATATGAACCACAATTTAATGAAGAAGATTTAGTTAGCCCTAAATTACTTGGAGTAGATGCAAATATAGAAAGGAATGGTATCCAAAAAGATGGAAATTTACGGGGGAGGAAAAATACTGAAAAATCAATGGAACAACAAGTGGACGAGAAACTTGCCGAAATGTCTTATCAAAACTATGAAGCTATGCAACACTTAGAGAAATATTCTGGTCTGCTATCAAATGTTGGAGATAAAATGAAACTCAAATCTAAACCAGTGCAAGACAACCTAGAATTTGTATTAAATGGAAATGCAAATCAGAAAATGATATCAGATGCGAATTCTAAATTTCATGATTTGGATCATGTGCCACAACGAGATAAAGCTACTACTTGTATATATATTCACAATTATGAAGCTGCCGCAAAGTGCCATAATTGCCAAAGTACGTTGTCTTGTAGATCGTGTACTGATAGTACCGAGTGCCTGAATTGTATTCAAAACCCTTCACTTTCAAAACGACAAGGAAATTTGACTTGCCCTAAATGTAATGCTCCTTTGCTTGAAAATGGTGCTTCTTTAAGTAATTTATTAACTGCTAGTCAAAGGAGTTCAAAGTTCATTCAGAGTAATGTGCCACATTTTGACCCCCTTTGGGCTTTGAATGAAAAATCTGGGATGAAACAAGGAGAAAATTACAAAAAAGAACACAGGAAGAAAGTATCAAGAAAAAGTGATGAATCTAGTCAAGAGACACAAAAAAGTGCAAAGCAAAAAGCTTCTAGAAAGAGTAATGAAAAATTACATAAGTCAAAACACTCGGCCGACCCTGGTGCATTAACTATCGATGATTTGAGGGAACCTCCCAAATCAGAAAAACAGAGATATAATCAAAGGGAGAAATCTAAGTCTTCTGAAGACAGAAAAAATAAAACGCGACGAAAGCTAGAGGAGGAATTTGAAAGTTCTGATTCTTCTCTGAAAGAGAATTTCCCACATGGGAAAAAAATTAAAAATGATGACAATTCTAGTCAAAGAACCAAACTTTCTCTAACGGAACAGAAGAAATTAAAATCAAAAGTTGAAGAATTATTTGGACTACCTAGTGGTGTTATAGAAATACCAGAACATTTAAAAAACAGTGGATTAGGGGTGTCTGATGAAATGAAAAGGGAGAAAACTCAGTTTTCAAAACAAATTCCAAATGGATTAGCTCCCTCTTCTGATTCAGATGGAAGGTATGATGTTTATTTTTGCATAAAAATTTGTTAAAATTTTAGTAATGAAGCCATAATAATTTTAAAAAATCCTAGATTTTCATTCAAGCTGCACTAAATCAAATGGCATTTTTTACATTAAGAGAATAATTAATCTCAATTTTCAAACAAAATTCACAAAAAGGCATTATTTTAAGAGAGCTTATTGAAATGAGGCATAAAGCCTATGATAAAATGAAGATATTTTTTTAATTGAAAATGTAATTTCTGCTGCAGAGTGTTAGAATAGTTCCTCTATTATGTTGGGCCAAAAAATGTATTTTCAAATGTAAAAACTGACGTGTCTTGTGGAAGATTTAGGAAAAGTTGTATGCGAAAACACCAAGGATATCAGATAAAATTAGCTTTACATATATACATGTATAGGGAAATGGTCATTTTTAGCTCACTTGACACAAAAGATAGGTTTGAGGCAGTGCCATCACCTTGCGACTGCTGTCAATCCTTGGTCAGTCAGTCAATCGATATATAACCCTAACTGGTATTTTGTGTAGCTTTGTTTTGTTAAGGCCCTAATTAATTATCCAACTACCGTATAAGTGCTTATTTTTGAGGGTATTCAATTTTTGCTTTATTCATGATTATCCTGAAGTCGCAAAAATTGCATATCGCAAAATTTGAACTAGGCGAAAATAAAATCAATCAATTTTGAAAGAAATCGCGATATTTGCGACCCGCGGAAATAACCACTTATAGGGTATCTCATTGAAAGCAGATATGCCCCTTACTGGCCTGGTTAGTTATTGAGTTATTGTATAGAAAAAAGAAGGGAAACAGGAATGTGTCAAAGAGACAACGACCCAAAGGGGAGTAATAACAACTCAAAGCCACCATAAGATCTTCAATGAATGGTGAGGAAACATTTTGTTAGGTTAACAATTCCAACCCAGCTTCTGAGTCTCAAGTTATTCAAGAAAAATATCATTTTCACTTTTATTTTATCATTTGTTTTCAAGTTATAACAAGAAGTATGAATTAAGTTCTCATTTGAAGCAATACTGTATGAGCTGTTGGTAAAAGTCCAATTCCAGGTTTAAATGTATAAAAAAATTAGAAAAACGAAACGAAAAGTAGTAAGTTTTTATTCTTAGTAATCAAAGTAAAAAAAATCGCATAATACGTACAGTTACCTGTGTACAATGCAGTATGTATGCAATTTCAAGTCAAAGTTTAATTTGTCCTACATTTATATAGCAGACCCGTTTACTGACAATTTTGCAATGACATGTACAAATCTGAAACTGAGAAAATGACACCATGCATGGTTCAGACTTTAAATATTTCGGAAATAAATAAAATCTAATGTATTATAACCATATTATTTTCACATAGTTTCCATCTCAGGGTGTCAAGTCCCTATTTTTTCCTATATTTTCCTATAAATTTGACTGTTCCTATATTTTCCCTATAAATGCCTAAAAGCCCTATAAAGCCCTATATATCCAAAAAAAAAACTGACATTCCCTATTTTCAAGAAAGAAAAAAAAATATTTGAATGACCTTTTTATTTAAAAAGAAGTTATTTCAAGAATAGCTTAATAAATTTCTTTTAAAAAAATGAATTAATCACATCATATAATAATTCATTTGATGATTGTAACTTTAAGTATGGCTTGCCCATAAAATCAGTGCACCAGGCAAGTATATCAAGTAAATGTAACAAATATATGGTTCATCCCCAAAAGAGAATTATTATGGCAGATACCCTTGGAAATTTATGTAAACAATGAAAGGATAATGAGTAAATGTACATGATTCAAAGTCTCTACAAATACATGTTAGAACCACACAAAGGAACAACGCTTGTATTGTTGTTCTTTATCTTGAAGTTACCATGTTTTTAACACAGTTAGTTCAATGAACTCTGATTAACTCATATTAGGAAATTTTTAGTTTCTGCATGCATATCATCAGTTTTACTCAAGACCTTCAACTAATTTTCTCATGAAATACAGCTTTCCTAATACTAAAAAAAAGTTTATCAATGTTGGTTATTTAGCTGATACATACACTTGGTATCTGCTACATACACTTGGTATCTGATACATACACTTGGTATCTGCTACATACACTTGGTATCTGATACATACACTTGGTATCTGCTATAAGGGGAAACAAAGAAGAGATGAAGAGAATAATATGGACTTTCTATAGACTGAAAATTGTCGACAAGTAAAATAATATTTCTTCTCTAATTTCTAGCAAATTGACCAACGCCTGACCAATGTGATAAAAATATTTCTCGTCACTAGTGGGAGAACAACTCGCTCGGGATTTCCCGCCAAATCTATTCGGAACATAATCCTCGGTGTTTTACATTATGTCATTAGAGAAACATTTTCTACAACTCAAACACGTTAATTATGAAATTTCTCACATCTTGTTAAATAAATTTTCAAATGTTTAAAATCTCAGCAAGCCTTGTTTTCAAACATTTGCAAAATTTATTTAACTCATTGTGAGAAATTTCATAATCAACTTAGTTCTCTTTGTAGAAACTATATTTCTCCAATAATATGAAATGCTTGATAAATTTTTTATGCAGAGCAAATCATTTTTTATATAAATTCTTTTATAAAAATTCTATAAGTTCCTATAAATCTGCTGTAAAATCCCTATATTGGCCCTATAAACTTGAAAAAAAATTCCCTATATTCCTATATTTTTTTACCAAAAATGGCTTGACACCTGCGGCTTATCCTACACCAAAAATAGCTTCAATTTACAAAATTTTCTCTGATTAGTAGACTAAACATGCAGTTATACCTGTGACTTGGGAATTAGCATTCTTATTTTCATTTTTAAGGTGGATAGACATTGTTTCGAAGTACCCGTGCATTTTAAGAATGAAGAGGCAGATAAATGATAGGCTTGATATTTTGGACCAGATCTTTCAATTTGTGACGTAATAATTGACTGACAGACTTGAAACGTCATATTTCAACCATCTTACTACCAATTTGCTCCCTCTACCTGTAGATAATCTTTATAAAATTTCTTTAATTTTTGTAAAAAATTCATTAAATGCATTGTGACATGCACATTTTTCCATCTAATTACAAAAATATGTTAAATTCTCCTTCAGAAAAATTTCATATTTCTATTAAGCTAAGGAGAAGATTGTATTGCTATATTTTCCCCTTGCATTCTACAAAAATTTGGGTGCAAAAATTGCTATAAATGATCAACCTTTGATCTTACAAATAATTCTGGAAAAAATAAGCACAGTGACCCATACTATTTATTGAAGATTTCATTTTAGTAGTATGAATTTTTCAATTAAACCATCTCATTGATGAAAACATGAGTGTCTATCTGCCTTTAATCTGTCTGGAAAATGGGTTTTCATTATAGATTGTGTAATGACCCCTTCTGTATATTTTTAAGGAAAGCAGAGTCATTGGGTCTGGTATAGAAGGCTAAATTTCCTGCCCCTATTTAATATAGATTTCATTTTAGTAGTAAGAATTTTTCAATTAAGCCATCTCATTGATGAAAACATGAGTGTCTATCTGCCTTTAATCTGTCTGGAAAATGGGTTTTCATTATAGATTGTGTAATGACTTTTAAGGAAAGCAGAGTCATTTGGTCTGGTATAGAAGGCTAAATTTCCTGCCCCTACCCATTTCTCCCCTTTTCAAGTGGCAATCAAAACTTGTTGCCTAAATATTTCTTCCTTCTTAAAATTTTTATGAATTGATTAAATTGTTGTCGTCCTGATATAGCTGAACTATTGCTCTCTTCATCTCTAACTACATGTAATCAATCATCAAAGATTTGAAGAAATCAAAGAAGAGGAAATTTTTGGTGTTTCTGATATTTGGGACAGAGCCTCAATACGGGAAAATGCATCATGTAAGACCATGTAAGACATGTTTAACAGTTTAAAATCTATTGCTTGTCCAGCTTTTGTTTGACAGAACATAAAATATGGAGAGGCGCAAGGCTCACCACTACTTTGATATAATATACTACAATGTATAATATTTCAGGCTATCAGATGGAATCAGTGTTACTGGTTCTAACAAGTCATCTGGTTCCCAGTCCTCGACTATACTTGCCGTAGAACTGTTACGGAAACTTTACAATGTAGATAACAAAACCAGGGAAGAACTTATTCTTAAGGTAGGTTATAGATTCTTGTAAAAATTGTTAAACAGAGGTTTAATTCCTACAGGATGATTTACATTTCAAATGGCATGTAAAGTGAGACATCAACTTCAGACATGGCTCACATTTAATATATACAAAGCAACATTTTTGTAATAACCCAAATTGAATAGTTTAGGAATAAGATTGATATTGTTATGACAGAACCATTCCTGCCAACTTTTGAAAATCGCCATGGGGGTTTTGCTGCGTGTCAAATAAGGAAACTCTCTATAACTTCATTATAGGGGGTCTTATGGCCATGCTTTTCTTGTTTATAGTGTTCTTATGTGTTTCATTTTTACATTCAACCTTACATTCCTTAGTTGTTTAATAGTCTTCAAGTGTCTTAATTTGCAATTTCAACTTTTGATTTTTTGAGCCTTCATGAAACCCCCAGAAAGTGGGAAGGTTGGCAGGCCTGTAGAACATCAGATAGGTATTGTTTGCTATCCAGTCTAAATTCTTCCGAGGTGTAACTAAAAGGATTCCTGTATTATAAAGAATTGAAATTATATGATGCATTTTAGCAACGTTATTACAAGGTAATTTCAATGCCATCTTGAAAAATAGGTAGCAAAATACTATTAATAGTATAAATAAATAATATTTTTTAAGATATTGCAATAGAACAAAGTGAACTACACTGTATTTAACTTTGAAGCTTTTGAGTTCATGGTTGTTGATATTTTGTTATGTATTGTACATCAGTATATAAACTTAGTTTCCAACTGTAAAAACCTATGACGTATCTCCACAAAGCCTTAGATACAATGCAGTTACATCTTAAGTGACACAATTTTACTTTTTTTCAGGCAAAATGCTTTAGGAGATGGTTAGAAAATGTGAGGAGTTCAGCACTGAAAGGTCGAGGTATCAGCTTGGAGAATGTCAATCAAGTGGAACATGCTCAGTTATTAGAAACTGCTAACTATGGTGTCTGTTTACAAAGGTAAATCAACTTTTTCAGTAAGACTTATTATATAGGTAGCGATGATTTCCCAGTTAAGAGGAATTTTGCATTATTTTGAAAAAAATAAACTATGTCAATGTCATTGCTAACTTTGTTTTAAGAGTTAAAGTCTAGGCTCAATGTTATGGCAACAAAGGACCATCTAAAATCATGTTTCATTCCGAAAAAAAACTACCTTATTCTACGCAATAAATGCCCAGGGAAATTTAAAAAAAAAGACAGGGGGCTTAATTGATTAGGCAATAGAAGAATTTCAGCATGTCTACTTCCGTCATAGTTAGAAGTTTCTATAATGTACCTACAACTTTCGGTAATGTGTAACATGGTGAAACAAAAAAGTAACCATCATTATTCATGCAAATTCTGCATTATAAATAGATATTGTTACTCAGAAGTAGTTGGAGGTATGAAAGCATTCTGATTCTTAAAATTACGACAATAATATATAATCTGCAAACTTGTACCTCAGGTAATAAAATAAATTAATTTCGGCAGTTTGGGGTTTGGAAGGGGGTCATTATGCATTTTGACTATAAAATACTGTGAGGGGGCTGTTTATTGGAGCAGGGGGCTAATTAGGTTGGATGCTTTATATCACAAAAAGAATAAGTAATCGACAGTGTTGAATGTCAAAATCTTATTCAAGCTCTTTCACAGCCCTGAGCATAGGCCATTAACAATATATTGCTATTTAGATCCTTTTGGTTAGTATTTGTTCTCTATCAGCTAGTACAC
>MJUU01039587.1:39086-80832 GCA_002080025.1 Modiolus philippinarum
TAGTCTGGAACATAGTCTAACTTATGATAATATAACATCAATGTCTATTAACAAATTTGAAAATAATGCCCTTAAAACATTGGGACTATTTTAACTGCATATGTCAGCCGTGGCCCAGGTGAGCGATACAGGCTCTTGAGAGCCTCTTGTTTCTGTTTTTTGATTGGTAGAAATATTTCATATTTTATAGATAATGAAGTTTTAGATACTATACTGTTGATGTTATATATCTAAACTTTGGATATCCAACAATGAGAAATATTATACACCAACCAAAGACAGGAGGGAATTTTACATTTAACATGTCATGAATCTTTAATACCATTTCATTTTTACAGGTTTCCTGCTCATTCCATCATTTTAGTGAAAACAGTGTTATTTCATGTTTTTTTTTTAAATTTTAAATAAAATTTTGAGATGTGGGATATTGTAACTGACAATATAAGCTCCAGAGTAATAGGTATTGACAATCTCCATAGGTTTACCTTCCTAAGAGAAGCTGCAAAGTATGAAAAACACTATGAAAGAAAATAATACATGTAAACCAACTTATTATCATGGATACTTTATTTGGCGATTTTGTCTCTCCTGGGCAACTGTGCGGCGACTGATATTTGTGATCTTCTGTTCCTTCTGATGGATTGTATTAGCAGTAGAAATAATCTTGAAGTTTTATTTTTGGGATATTTTTACATTCGCAAAGATCGCGAATATAAATCACTCATGAAAATTTGTTTGTTAACAGTACTTAAAAAAAGGCCATCACATTACTTTCAAGTTAGCACAAACCAACATTAAGTGGCAAGCACATAATGGGACTGGAAGTTAATTCAGAAAAAATATTAAAACATTTCTCTTTTTACGAAATTATACAAGTCTCAGTTACAGTTATTGGAAATGTTAAAATCTAAAATGAGTTCTTTTCCAAACAACAAATTTGATGTGAACTTTTATGTTTAAAAAGGTAGACTTAGATTAGAACAATTAAGAAAAAAGTTGTATTTTTTCTGCACTAAGTTTTAGAGTTTTGTTAATAAAGTAACAGTTTTTAATTTGTATTTCCACAGAGTAAAGAGATTAAGAAGTGCATTAAACAGGAAGTTGATGGATCAGACGTTACGACAATGGACTTGTCGATTCCAAATGAGGCTGAAGGAAAATGCTGCTGATCATTATTACAGGTTGTTACAAGTTTTCTTGATATTTTAAAATGTTCAGTTTCGCCTGGTAAAAAAATATTAGGAATTGAGACAGCATGACAAAGACAAAACAAATAAATTAAAATGAACCAGAACGGCACAGAACTAAAGTACTATAGGAGTGTGAACCCCTATAAAACTGAGGTATCATCAGGTACTCCGGAAGGTAAGCATGATCTGCTCCATGCTAAACACCTGACACACTGCCAATGAAAAGACAGTTTTTGTCACAGTCGGTGTTTGTGAGTCCAGTAATAAACTCTGGATCTACCTAAAGATTTCTATTCTTATCCGTGAAATAGAAACATTGTAAAGGTCTGTCAAATCATGGTGACGACTGTAAAACTTCTGTAGTGACAATTGCAACAGTAAGGAGGGAATGATTTTATTCTTGCAATAAAAGAAAGACTGAAAGCCAGATATCCATTACATACATGTGATCTCCCGACGGGAGCATGGAAATCTCCCGGATTTTCAAGGGCTTCTTTCATCTCCCGGAATTCCAGAAATATCTCCCGAAAATTCGGCTTCCAGCAAAAATAAAAAAAATGTGTACAAAATCGCCATTTAGGAGTATTCCCAAGTGATATAATTAGCCTATAGTCACTTGACTGCTCATAATCTTTGTTACTGTAATCTAATTGTCCAAACTGACACTTTAATTACACCTGTAATGCTAATTAAAGGATTAGGTCAGTTGTAAACAAACGCCGTCGGTGATTTGTTTACCTGTGTTCCTGGGCATGGTATCACTAATTACCAGTCAATCAGAGATAACTTGCTTACCTGGTTCACCGCTTACCTGTATGGCAATTCACTATCAGTTATTTAAAATAATTAATTCTTTGAACATTAAAATCTTTCTTTCAGCAAATTTTTCATAATTAACAGGTCAAACTTTCTCTTTGAATACATTGATTTTATTTAAAGAAAGTTGGGTTATTTCCCCCTTAAAAATTGTCTTTCCATTTCCATAAATTTATTTTTTAGAATTGAACTTTTGCTGATATTTGCTCAATCAATATAACAGAAATTTTTATTTCCCACTATTTTAGCAAAAAAATGTAAAAATGTGTTTGTAAGCAATATTTGTTTGATATTTTGCAAAATAATTTCTTTAAAATCACAAATTAATAGAAAGTAAAACCAAGATATAGATATTTATAATGCTCTGTTGATGATTGCTTTCAAAAATATACTCATTTCCAAGTAAGTGAGTGCATAATGCAGGTATAGAGATATAATTCTCTGTAAATAACAGGAACCCATTAATATCACTGATGTGCTGAATCTAAGCATTAAAAAATAAACAAAAAAAAAAAATAAAAATTATAAATCATAAAAGTAAAAGCTTCATAGTACACATTGCCCTGCGAAACTGATACACAAAAGTGACTAAAGGTCTAAAAATCTTAGCTTAATCGCTGGCAGTATATATATTTTATGTTGAAAATACAGCAATAAAAAATCTCCCTGATTTCACCTGAAAAAATGGCTAATCTCCCTGAAAATCAAGGCTATCTCCTGCATTGGCTCCAGAGACCTATCACATGTATGCCATTAGTATAATTATAAACTTGGCAAAAATTTGAATTTGGGCAAAAAACAAGTGAAATTAAAGTATAATGATTAATTCATATACATTCAAAGTGATGGAGAAACTCAAAATAGTACATGTCAAGCCAAATACAGTAGAACTCGATGGGTCAAACACCCAAGGGACCAATGAAAGTAGTTCCAGCTATTTAGGTTGAACTGTGTTTAAATTTAAGCAAAGGGTCCAGAAAAAGGGTTCCAGGCATCCAGGGTGTACAAGTTGTTGCAGTTCGACCCATCCTAGTTCAACAGTAACAAGTGATGATGTCAACTGTGGCCTTGTACAATATGGCTGCTATTTACCATGACAACACACTAATTATTTCAAATCTTTTTGATTGATAAAGTAAAAAAAATGGAGTTAAATCCATATTCTCCCAAAAGAAAATGGGCTCTAGAAATATTTGAAAATTTACTATCTTGAAGTGAGAAATGAAAAATGGTTACTATGGAAATGTTTGAATTTTTCTTTTGTAGATCATGCCTGCTCCATCAGACTGTTGAAGGTTGGAAAATATTTACATCATTATCTAAAGAAAAGAAATTAAAAATGGAAATAGCATTGTAAGTTCTGTGTGGATCATTGTAAGAATATTGTTGTCACATTTTATATGTATTATAAATATATGGCGCAATATGTATATAACCAGAAAGAATATGAAATACCACCTTCCATATATTGAACTTTATATGCTTAATATCATTCACTTGAATTTAGGAATAGGAAATTATGATATCACATGTGTTTTTATGTGTTGAATGAAAGGATATGGAGTAAATGCACATGAGACAAAGTCTCTACAAATACATGGTAAAAAGCAATGGAACAACGCTTTTATTGTTGTTCTTCATCTTGAAGTCACCATGAGGTGTGTATATTTAGATAATATTCTACATTCATTTGGTTTCTATCTTTATTTTAGTGATCTCCAAATTAAATTTGAAATGCATTCAGAATGTTTGAAACAAACTCTAGATCTTAAAAGCAGTGGTTTCAGTTTTTCTCTTGTAAATGACAATAGTTGTAAAGACAGGCCACAACCAGCATTGTCATTTGACAACATTTGCAGGTTAACCTTGACACAATATTGATATCTAACTGTTTTGTATGCATATCCTGATTAGGGTATTCATTAAATAGTTTATATAAACAGATTTAAATCTGATCTGCTCTACAAACGCAGTGAGACACACTAAATGACTAAATGTATTTTAGAATTACCACATGGGGTTTCAACAATTTGATCTTATATGTTATATTCTATCAATTAAGTCATGCATAACATGAAAGTCTGATACTGGATCCTATACCAAGCTTGTAAACCACAAAAAATGTCCAAGCATACATGATCAGGTATGTCAGTTTCCTGCCCTAGGTCAGTGGTTCTCTCCAGATACTTCCCCACCACTACAACTGACTGCAATGATTTAATAAATACTGCTGAAAGTGGCATTAAATGTACAAACAAACATGTCTATTCCAAAATGAAAATTCGATCAAAGTCATTCAAGCATGAAATGTAGGTCAAACTGACATGCAGACAAACCAGTAGGTTTCTTGAAATCTTAACAATTTTTGGGTATCTGAAAACTTTTGTTTTTTGTTTGAAAAACAAGGGATTTTTAAGACCTGTTATTTACCTGTATTTTTACAGGAATAAGTATATGTAAGTGTTTGTAGGCATGTACTTTACCAGAAAAAAGGCCATATTTTATTGAGCTGCTGATTCACATGGAGTTAAGATTTGATCATTTGCGGTTAATATATTTAAATACTTGGTGATAATGATCAGAGTGAAATCTTATTTTAGAGAAGTTAATCTTTGAAAATCAGTTCATTAAATCTTGTTTGAAATGAGAATTTCAAAATTGAAGCATGTTCTGCTGGGAAGTTTGAATTTAAAAGTTGTGGTTGATTCACTCTCTAATTAAAATGTTGATCTTGCAATCATGGTCAATAGTATCAAATTGGTCATCTGTTTTCTTTTGTTTTCAATGAAAACATCACAATTTGTTTTCAGAACTTTCAGAAAAATAATCTTAAACAATGTAATGAAATGAAGAATCGGTGCAAAGTTAGCATTTTACACCATAAATATATTGTTTTTTATCACATCTAATTGTGAAAATATGAAATAGCTCAATAAAATATAGCTTGGTTAAAAACTGTTGATGGAATAAATTTCAGGCGTTTGTTGCCAAGAATATTTCTTTAGCATGTAGTAAAATAATTATTGGTCTAACTAAATTAGAACATATATAATGGGGTTTGATTGGTTAATTGTTTTCCACACTGCATGCGTCATGTTTTATCACAAAGATTTATTTTCTTTATAGCTTTATTTGGACATGGAATATTTCAGGGAAATTCAATTGGTATGGGTTACAATTTTGACAATTTTGGTATGGGACATTGTGTGAATAATTATAATTGTATATGTATTGCTTTTTGAAATACTGGTTCAAAACATTGTTTGATATGTTGCTATGGTTACAGGTTAAATTTTATGTTTAAAAAATCTAACTAATGCATGTGTTATGGAATGCTGTGACTGTAATATAATCTTACTATACCCCCGCTCCCCATAGTTTTTTCTGTTAAGTCAAATTTGATTTAGTTTCACAAAAACCAAGAGAATCTCAGTAATAATCTCAAATTAGTATGTCTTTTAACCAAAAATTAAAACACTTGAATTAAAAATGTCTGAAAGAAAACCAAAATAAAAAGTGGCATATCAGTGGGAAATGGTTGCCCGAAACCCTAAATTTTATCATAAATTTAAATGGGTAATTTAATTATAACAGTGCTTAATTCAAATACTGGAGCACTTCAACCATAGATTTGACAGTCAAAAACGCAGTTTACAGGCAACACACAGTGGAGCCTTTAAATGGAGATTTTTGACCATCAAAGAAAGATTGAAGCTCTTGCATATTCAAATTATGTGCTATTATTAAACTATTTTCTCTAATGATATGTAAAGTTTAAACTGGTTCTGACCAGTTAGATAAATTTTCATATTCAACGAAGGTTGAATAAAGCCCAGCTCTATTTCCGGCATTTTTATGATTAGAAAAAGATAACACCACTTTATCCCGACTATTTACTTTATAGTTTATCCACTCTCGAAAGTTAAATTTTGAAAATTTGAGAAATGTCCTGCAAGCCTGGCAATAAGAGTTTTAAAATTTAACTATCACTAGTGGATAAAATATGGTAATGAACTGGATCGGGTGGTGTAATCTATATTTCTGTACTTCTATTGTGTTGAACATGGTCTTAACAATATGGCATCAGAGCTTCCCTGGAAGTGTATTTTGTCAATTTTTGGTGTTATTTTTTCATGCTGTCTGCTTCAAATCATAAGAAAGGAAATTAAAAGGTGTTTTAAATGTTACTAGGTTGTTTTATTGATGAGTTACAGCAGATTGGGCCTATCCAAAAATCTAATGCCAAAGCATGTAGATAGATTATTTAACAGTTAGATTTTGCCAGTTACATAAATGTTGCATTATATTTATTGATTTCATATCACAAAGGACAATTTTATTCTAATAAATATGATACAGTGTTCTCATATTCTTGAAAAAAAAGGACTACTGAAAGAATTCTGATTTTCCATGGTCACATATATGGATTTTATTCCATGACTGGTGTATACTGTGAAAGTACTATTGTTCGTGGGGTATCAATTTTCGTGGATTTTGTGGTTGACTTCAACCAGGAAATTTGATGCCCATCGAAATACAAAATTCCAGTTGATTTGTACTGTGATAAGTCTCAAACCACGAATTAAAAAACCCATGAATTAATGACTTAACTGCAATCCATGAAAAATTGGCATCAACGAATGAAAGTACTGTTACAGTAATTAAAGAGAAGTATAGTAGGTTCTCCTAATATCGTGGGTTCCACAATGTTGTATTCACATTCATTTCAACAAAATTTTTAATTATGACATCACTGTTTCTACGTAGCTACGTACTATGATGTTAGGAGCTACCAGTATAGATAATATACTTTGCATAAAAGAAACTTTAAGATATGGACACTTCTTTACTCTTAGCAAAATAATTCTTCTTCTATAATACTGAGTTGCTTTGGAATGCTTCACTTGTTGGACATAGTTTGCAATTTTATAAGGAAATAGGAAAAATGGATAATAGAAAAAGATGTCTGTCTATCTTTGAAGCCTATTCTATCTTTATTTACTATTAATGTAAATGAGAATCGAACCATTAATCCAAAATGAATAATCCAAGTACAAATAGCAACATCTGAAAAACAAAGAAACAGACAACATGAGTACTGCACAGAAAAGAAAAATGAAGACGCAAACACTCAGATAGATGAACAAAACAGACCCAATAGAAAACCATGGGTGAGATCAGGTGCACCGGTAGAGTAAGCTTCTCCTGCTTCTTATAAGACACCAGCTGTGTTGAACATGTCAACTCCGGTAGAGGAAACAAAGCTTTTAAAATAATAGATTCAAAGAATTATCTATTGAAAAGAACAAAAGTGGATATAATTTTCAAAGCAGTAGTACTAATGTGTGTCTTTTTTGTAGCCAGTTAATGCCCGTCTTTAAAGAATTGATCACTTGATTAAATTTTCTTTATAATTGGTAGACAACAAAGAGAACCATGTCTAGTAAGACACTTCAAAATTATTATGGGGATTCTCATAATTGCAAAAATTTGAAAGAATGTAGACACAACAAGTACGAGAAATTATTGTATTAAAATTCAAGGTGGATTTTTATCTTACATATAAAATAAAAGAGAGTCAAAAAAATGTAGAAAAATATCACAATTGAATGAATGCAGTAATTTCCCTTTTACACTAGTAGCATGTTCCTCCTTCATTCCAGACTGGCATTTTGGGATCAATGGTCTGCTTTTCTCTTGTAAGTTATACATGCTAAGTTCCTCTCTGGCACATGAATAAATCATTTGAAAGGAGTACCGATACTTTTGGTAAAGTTCATGACAAGGAGAGTTGGAATTATATATATGAGGATCAACAGTTATGTGTATTTAACATAAAAGTTACTCCCATTCCCTCTATTTAAAACACTGCAACTCTACAGATTGTACAGTGCACCAATAATATGCTGCCCCTCTGTAGTGGCAGTCCCTCACTGAACTATTTTCAAGGTCCAAATTTTCAATAAGTTACATAGTTTCATTATGTTGCCCGATATACCACCACCTTCACTAATTTTACTTGGTTCCAAAGGTGGCAAAATAACAAGGGTGCACTGTATTTGTACATTTAATTTTTGTCTTCCAGGAAACAACACAATAGAAAGTTAGTCAAGAAGACATATACAAACATGACTATTGTTTATCATAAACATAGAATGGCCAGAGAACATCACAGGTAGGACTTACAAAAGATAGAATATGAGAGTTGAAAGGTTGTCACATGACTCGATAGAATTCGTTTGGTCAAATGGAAAGAGAAACATCACATAGTTTGGTCAACTGCTAATGAATATTCATTGGAATTTACTACAGCTAGGTATCTGTCATAAAATTACTTATATACAGGAGACGGATTAATATAAGCTTAAGCTTGTTTCCGAATCCTAGTCTTGATTAATTGTATGTATGAATTTCATGTATATGTATGTATTATATTCAATAAAATAAGTTTAAACTAAAATTACTTATAATGCCATTTAAAAAGTTCCAAAACAATTGAAAATTGGTGTAATAACAAAATTACTGAACAGAACTGTCAGAAACTGAAATCCAAAGGGCTAAAAGACAAAGTACAGTAGAACTTTGATGGTTCGAACTGCAATAACTCGAACTCCCTGGATGTCTCAAACCAATTTTTTGGTCCCTTTGTTCAAGTTAAAACATAGTAATTATTAGTTTGACTTGTGATATCTTGAACACCCCCATGGCTCCAACTGTTTTCATCGATCCATTGGGTGTTAGAGCCATAGAAGTTCTAATGTAGGTGCAAAACCACAAGAAAAATTGAAAATCCAGTGATACTGACCTTGTATAGGCATTTCAACAAAACAATGGGTTTTACAAGTTTAATGGTGCCCAAGCATCCCCTGCCATTGTGGTATTGTGTGAAGAACAACTCAATAACAATGCTATTGAAAGATTGTAGAAAACAAGAAAAAAAAAATTGTTATCTCAATACTGAGTGAAAAAAAGGATCTGGAATAACAGTTCGAACAGAAACTTCAAATTTTTCCATAGTGACTGATATCTATAGAAGAACCTTTTTTGCATGAGAATTATGGATCCTGTTGTAACTTTGTTGTATTTTCTTTTATAGAACTGGAACATTACACCAAGTATTAAGGGCCTGGTTACATGTTACACATATACTGAAACAAGAGAGATGTAGCGATATGGTCATCAGTATAGAACACTGGACAATGACTACTTTACAGAACTCATTTACTCAGTGGAGAGAGCAACTTCTCACTCAGCGAGCCCGTAAAGCAGCACATAAGAAGCTTGTTGGGTAATATTCATTGCATTTTGGTTTCGAAAGAAATAATGAGTTGCAAGATTACATATCATTTCAATGTACTGTTTACCTCTACGCTATCCCTCATTTCTCTTGTTACTTTGCTTACTGTCACAGATTTTGTATGCCTTTCTTCATATGTAAAAATTGTTGTGAGTGGTTTGCTGATTGGCATTTTCAAGCAAGCGTGGTATCTTCAAGTAAGTGTGATAACAGATCAAAAGCCAAAAAAGTTCATTTGAAAATGACAAGGGATGGTGGGTGTGCTAAAGCGTGGATAATTGCGCATTTTTCACATGAAGCGCTAGCATGTTTCATTCAAAATATGCTACGGTCCACACTTTTACACTCCAATAAAACTACAAAATATTGCATTAAATTCTTAAGTAAACAATCCAGAAAATAAGTTGAGATCAGATTTATGGTACTGAATATTTAAGAAATAATTCATGGGCGCTGGTGATTTGTTGGAGATATACATATGGGTGCCCGTTATTTTCGTTAATATTTTACCCAGAGCGTAGCGCAGCGGAGCAAGGGGTAAAATAAACGAAAATAATGGACACCCATATGTAAATCGACTACAAACCACCGGCAAACATGAATTATTTCGATTCAAATATGACATTTAATGATCTGGATGGACCAATAGTGTACGAGGTAATGAAAGCCATTACATAAAATTTACTGACGTTTTTGTGAACAAAACATATTATGACGTCATCTGTTTCAGCTTAAAGACTGTTGTGACGTCGCTCATAATGTTAATGGAGATTTTCATATGGCTGGTCGTCATGGTTTCCATTGTTCTCATATTAGAATAGGAGATAATAAAAATCCTTCCTTCCTCCGTCATTGACTTTATAAAAAAAATTGCTAGGAAACTTATTAATTGATATGATTGGCCTTAATAACAACATCACTTCTAGATGTAACTGCATATACAGTTGAATTTCGATGGCTCGAACTGCAATAACTCAAACACCATGGATGTCTTGAACCCTTTATTTGGACCCGTTGTTCAAATTTATACACAGGTAAAACTACAATTGCTTGAACACTCCTCTGTCTCGAACTGTTTTAATTGGTTCTGTTGGTGTTTGAGCCATCGAAGGTACACAATATTTACTTAAGGATGTAGTAAGGTGAAAATAAATTAATATACGATTTTAAAATGATACCATAAATTGAAAGAGTATTGGTAAAGGTATAAAATCAGCTTAAAATATTGATAGGTGATGGACCTTGTTTTCAAGATATTTCACATTTTAAAAAATGGTGGGAAAAGCTCTCTTGGACTTTTACTTCAGTATAACGTGGAAACATTACTGATTTCTTTCACATGGAAGGAAAATCTACAATATAGTGAAATCTTACTTACTAACTTTTATTGACCCACTAAAGACTTTGATGACTAGAAAATTGGGTGTAATGGGGCAAAATATATTACATAGTAATAATGGATAAAATCTGATAAATCCAAATGACATTTAGAAATTTCAAAAACTTCACCTTACTACATCCTTAAACTAAATGTTGATGATGCCACCATGGAAGCTAACTCGGTGACAGAAATTATTCATCACACAAATCATTCTTACAGAAGGGGTAAAATGAACATAAGAACAACCATTGTTAATTTTTCTGAATTTTTCCTGAGCCATGAAAGTGGTTGAAGAGTTTAGAAGCGCATAATAATAGCAGAAACTCAAGTGAAGTTACATCATATTTTGTGTATACAGTAACAATGATTCTCCCTTTGTAGAAATGCATGGAAGATTTGGAAGATTCAGTGGCAGACTAACGTCCAGGAACGTATCCAGATTGAGGGTATGATTCGACACGATATTCTCCAGGAGACATTACAGATTTGGAAAGAAAATGTCGCAATACTGAAGCGAAGGCAACAGGGAGCTGTAGTTTTCATACAGAGGGCATTAGTCCGTCAAGTTATAGGGGCATGGCATGAGTATACTAGTCATCGTAAAATGTTAAGGTAATACTGCTTATGGGATGGTACTATTTTATTCTTTCATTTGAAAATAGACATTTTTTACTAAAAAAAAAAAAAAAGGAAATATTTTGATTATAAAGAAGAGATAATTATACCCCCGCTCCGGAGGAGGAGGGGGTATACTGTTTTACCTGTGTCCGTCATTCCGTCATTCCGTCATTCCGTAATTCCGTCCGTCACAACTTTCGTAAAGCTTTTCTCTGCAATGGTAAATGATACAAACCTTTAAATTTTGTCAGAAGCTTTGTGTAGTCATGCCATATTGTGGGATGCATTTTCAGACCTGTCAGGTTGCTACTTCCTGTTTACCGACTTAGTCAGTTTTTCATCATTCTGTCCGTCTTGCACAATTTTCATAAAGGTTTTCTCTGCAATGGTAAATGATACAAATTTGAAATTTAGTCAGAAGCTTTGTGTAGTCATGCCATATTGTGGGATGCATTTTCAGACCTGTCTGAATGCAACTTCCTGTTTACCGACTTAGTCAATTTTTCATCATTCTGTCTGTCCGTCACAACTTTCGTAAAGCTTTTCTCTGCAATGGTAAATGATATAAACTTGAAATTTTGTCAGAACCTTGTGCAGTCATGCCATTATGTGGGATGCATTTTCAGACCTGTCGGGTTGCTCTTCCTGTTTACCGACTTAGTCAATTTTTCATCATTCTGTCCGTCCGTCACAACTTTCGTAAAGGTTTTCTCTGCAATGGTAAATGATACAAATTTGAAATTTAGTCAGAAGCTTTGTGTAGTCATGCCATATTGTGGGATGCATTTTCAGACCTGTCGGAATGCAACTTCCTGTTTACCGACTTAGTCAATTTTTCATCATTCTGTCTGTCCGTCTCAACTTTCGTGAAGCTTTTCTCTGCAATGGTAAATGATATAAACTTGAAATTTTGTCAGAACCTTTGTGTAGTCATGCCATATTGTGGGATGCATTTTCAGACCTGTCGGGATGCTACTTCCTGTTTACCGACTTAGTCAATTTTTCATCATTCTGTCCGTCCGTCACAACTTTCGTAAAGCTTTTCTCTGCAATGGTAAATGATACAAACTTGAAAATTTGTCAGAAGCTTTGTATAGTCATGCCATATTGTGGGATGCGTTTTCAAACTGGTCGGGATGCTACTTCCTGTTTATAAACTTAGTCAATTTTTCATTATTCTGTCCGTCCGTCAAAACATTCGTAAAGCTTTTCGCTGCAATAGTAAATGATACAGACTTGAAATTTAGTCAGAAGCTTTGTATAGTTATGTCATATTGTGGGATGCATTTTCAGACCTGGCAGAATGCTACTTCCTGTTTACTGACTTAGTTTAATTTTCATCATCCCGTTTAATTTTCATCATCCCGTCCGTCCCTCACAACTTTCATACAGCTTTTCTCTGCACTGGTAAATGATACTTGAAATTTTGTCTGAAGCTTTTTGTAGGCATGCCATATTGTGGGACACATTTTAAGACTTGTGGGGTACTACATTTTGTTTACCAACTTTGTCAGGTTATTAGAGACTGGAAGATGAGAGCGGGGGTATTACTAGTGAGCATTTGCTCACAGATCCCTTGTTATATAAGTCTAGTTTGTTCTCAGTAAGGTACATACAAGCTCAAAGTTGGAAGTAGTGTTTTGGTTGTGTGTTATAGAAATATTGTGCAATGAGTTTGCTAGCTCAACACAGTGAATAAAATAGCAATAACCCTAACATAATTTAAGATAGACACATTGCTTGCACTCTCTCAGTAATTTCTGGTAGCAAACAGATACCATGTATATAAACTACTAACTGTATTATACAAATTTTATCAGAATGAAAAAGGAAAGAAAGAGGTAAAGAATTACTTTAGAAATAAATAATTGTCTTCATAGTAATATTAGAACTTTTTTTCTTTACAATACACATCAGCCATTCTCAAGAAGTTCACCATTTTGTGTTTATATTTCACTATCATTTTTTTCCATTTCACCTAATTTAAGATCAATCCATTGACTATTTCAATTCACTTCTTTGAATTTTGTGATTTTAATTTTGCACATTAACTGTCTTATTGACACATAGTTTGCCTTCATTGATTGAAATTCATATTGTACTTTCATTGATAAGTGTCATGAAAGTATACTAATTTACAGACTATATTTTTCAGTAAAAATGAAAGGGAAAATGCTCATGCTTCCATAAAGTAGCTGTTTGCTTTTACTGTTGTCTCTTATCGGCAAATTGTGTTTATTCATAGGATACTGTCCCTTTCTGTTTAGCTTTCCTTGGTTGAAAAACTTAGTTCATGAAAAAAATATTTTTGAAATATTTGATTATTTTCAAACTTTTGAACAAATAACAGATAACAGTTTTTAGGAAAGGTATTTATCAATACCTTTCATTATATGATCACCGGCAGCAGCCAACCTCACACAAGTGATCTATCCAAATCCTAAAGAATCCTTTTTCAAAGCAAATATTTCATTTAAATCTGGAAAACATTGAATATCAGCTGAAATTTTTCAATGAAAAGTGATTTGAATGCTTAAATATTTCATGGCAAGGCTGATGTAAATTGATTTTTCACTCTTATATGCTTTTGATTCAGTCGTATGTATGAATTTATTTAGTAATTTGCATCTTTATTGTGAATGACTGAGGCAATGTAGTTATTCACATCAGGCTATAATTGTATGAATGAAACACATTTGTGAAATTACCACACAGTAATAACAGATTAGAAGTTTAATACCTCTCTAAATTGAAATTAATATAAGAAGAAACTGTAAATCACAATGATGTCCTTGTTTTGCAACTCTTTTTATTTTCATCATTATCGATCATGTGGCCATTTTGTTTATTATTGCTGTTCCGTTCACCCCAGACATTTACCTATTGGCGTTTTGTGAATGGAAGGATAAAAGCTGTTCCTTTTGACTCCCGGATGAATTGTCTTTGAATCAAATAAAAGCTGTTCCTTTTGACTCCCGGATGAATTGTCTATATTACCATAGGATAAAAGCTGTTCCTTTTGACCCCTCGGGTGAATTGTTTTACCATAGGCATGTAGATATGTGTGTGTTTGTGGGTTTTTTGTTGCAACTGAATTTTCAGTAAAAAATGAAGCGAAGTATTGTTTACAACTGACATTTTCAGTTGCAGGATGCTTTTATTGCAATGAACTCAGTCCAGTCACAGGGTGTCAATGTTACAAATAGCTCCAACTCACTAAAAAAATACTGTTGGAGCTATTATTATTTTGAAACAAGTATGTACTTTTTGAAAAGGGAGCATTGTTTCAAAATGAGTGAAGCAAGTGCTTGTGGGAACAAAGTTTAGGACGGCAAAATTACGAGTAGTTATTATCCAAATTGCAAGATACATGTACTTATTGACAGAACACAGCAGGACTCTCACATGCGGGGTCTGCCTATATACTATGCATTTTTTTTTTGTAAAAAATGTAACATTTTGGTATTTATAGTACATTTCCTGGTGGGATATTACAGCTCATGTACTATAGAACAGTGTCATGAGTCCACATGGGGTTGTAATCAAACTAGGAAGGAATGTCAGTATATAGCAAAATGTTACATTTTCCACAAAAATTTGCATAGTAGGTGGACCCTTACATATACGGCTCCTTCAGTAAAGTACTGCCCAAGAGTAGTTTTAACCAGAACAAGGAAAAATCATACTTTAGGCACAAATTAGAAGTTTGTAAACATTCTAGGATGGTGTTTATTTAGCTGAACTTGATTACTCTTTATTTGGGGGCAGACTCCGACCTGCCATTGGGTGTGGGGTTTCCTCACCATTCATTGAAGATCTTATTGTGACTTTGAGTTGTTATTACTCCGGTTTGGGTCCTTGTCTCTTTGACACATTACCCGTTTTTCTTCATTTTTCTATATATGACAAAAAATGTTCATTTGCATCATGGGCAAAGTATTCATACTACCAGAGATTCTACACTAACCATTGCAAAATTGGTATGCAGTCTCTATATGGTTAGTTGGTAACTACATTCTGTTTATTCTTTCGGATTATGTATTTTGTCCAAAACCTGTATTATGTCCACACACACTTTAATTTGCACTTGCCATATTGATCAGGGTTCAGTGAGTGGGGGTATCACTGGTTGACATACTGCGACAGCTCTTGTTTAAGTGGGCTGGATACAAAATATCATATATGTGACTATCTCTGCAGATTTGTATAGCATTACTTTAGGACAGATCTAAATATTCAGGCAACACACAGTACATAGCCAGAGATGTTTTCTGTATACAAACTTTGTATCTAGGGTAAGGTAAACATACTAGACTGATTCCACAAGTAGTAATATTTTTTTTTATTTCAGAGCTTTTAAGAGAGTATTTGTGCAGAGAAGAAATGAAGCCATCCAAGCAAAATACTTGTCAATATGGAAGAAAAGATTTGAAGACAAACTTGATCTGCAAAGAGCTAAAAGTTTCTGGTCAAATACATGTGCAAGGTTGTTAAAATAAAGCATTGAAACTTTGGAAATAACTGCAAATATTTTTTTAAGATAAGGGGAAAATTATGGCTTTGAAATTAATACAAATTTTACAACATACTTTCTAATCATTTAACTGTTAAATCTAATAAGATATCACAACTGGTAGTATTTGTCTTAGAGCCTTAGAGTTTTCATTAATGTTGTTGTTGATTGTGTATATGCTACTGATATCGAAGAACTGCACTGTAATATCCTATTTTTATTGTGCAATGAAAGGTCTTATTAATCTTCCTGTGAAGTCAAATGTCCATAGACAAACATGTATAAAGGCTATTTTTATCTCAATTGGATCACTATAATATACACATGAAAAAGAAAGGAAATGGGGTAAATGTCAAGGAGACAACATCCCATCTCCAAGTTAAAACGACCCAAAACAAAGCATTTAGGGGTCACCGAACAGTCTTCAACACAGTGAGGAACCTGTATGGTAGAATCAATTTCTGGACTTTTTACAGGAAGGCTGCTGTTGTGTGGAGAACTGTATGTCATCATAGGTTGTTGGATAGACTGCTTGTTACGACAGAGCCAGACAGACAACTGCGTCTACAGAAAGGTAAATATGATTGTAGACTGAAAGTTTTTGGTATTTTTACAGAGTTTTATATTTTTTACCTCATTTTCCTATGTATGTGCATTTAAAAACATGAAATTTTGTATTTTAATGTATTTTTGTATTTGACTTCTTTCGCACATGATTTAAGCATTCATCTTTGTTTGACTAGAAAGAGATATTGGGTAAATGCCAAAAATGTAATGATTTCAGGACAACATACTTCTGTCAGCAAATTGTTTTAGCAAATTACACAAGGAAGAGCATATTATTTAACCCCTGGTTGTCCATCCATCCATCTGAATGTCAGTCTGTCAGCATCTTGTAAGAGCATCATACACAAATATCACTAACAGGCCATCTTTTATATATAGCTGGCATTTGGTCATGCCATCCTCCATTTATTATACCTCCCACGAACAAAGTTCAGGGTGGGTATATAGGAATCACTTTGTCCGTCTGTCCGTCTGTCTGTCTGTCTGTCTGTGACAATTTTTCGTAACAGTTTTCTCAGTAACTACTAATCACTACCGCTTGAAATTTTATATGCAAGTTTGAAATGATGTCCCATACCACAAGTAGCGATTTCAGGTTTGCCGAAAATCAACTTCCTGTTTGCCGACTTATCAATTTTTGAACATCTAACATCAGTTGCAGAAATTTTTCGTACAGTTTTCTCAGTAACTACTTATCACTGCCACTTGAAATTTTGTATGCAAGTTTGAAAAGATGTCCCATTCCGCAAGTAGCAAATTAAGGTTTGCTGGACATCTACTTCCTGTAGCGCTTTCAGGTTTGCGGAAAATCTACTTCCTGTTTGCAGACTTATCAATTTTTGAACATCAAACATCAGTTGGAGAAATTTTTCGTAACAGTTTTCTCAGTAACTACTTATCACTGCCACTTGAAATTTTGTATGCAAGTTTGAAAAGATGTCCCATTCCGCAAGTAGCAAATTTAGGTTTGCTTGACATCTACTTCCTGTAGCGCTTTCAGGTTTGCGGAAAATCTACTTCCTGTTTGCAGACTTATCAATTTTTGAACATCTAACATCAGTTGGAGAAATTTTTCGTAACAGTTTTCTCAGTAACTACTTATCACTGCCACTTGAAATTTTGTATGCAAGTTTGAAAAGATGTCCCATTCCGCAAGAAGAAATTTTAGGTTTACTGGACATCTACTTCCTGTTTACAGAATTACTTAATTTTCGACATCTTTAGTCAATTGTAGAAAGTTTTCGTTACAGTTTTCTTAATAATAACTTATCACTGCCATTTGAAATTTTGTATACAAGTTTAAAACAATGTCCAGTACTGCAAGTAGCGAATTCAGGTTTACAGGACATCTACTTCCTGTTTTCCGACTTAATTAATTTTTAGTTATTTCTCATCAATTTTAGAAACTTTTTGTAACATTTTTACAAAATTTTTAGCACATAATACCAGTGTGCGCTGTTAACTGTTTTGTTTTCAAATTATTTTGGAGATATTCTACTGGAGGAGTGGGGGTATCATTTTGTGGCCCACCAGGCCACAGTACCTCTAGTTGTTTATGATGCATGCTAGATGATCATGTATCATAATGAACCTTGATTCTGTCACTTAGGGTTTGAAAAGTCACATATGTAATCAATTATTTATTTTTCAGTTATGTTTGACAAATGGAAAGAAGCCAAGAGACAGATTGACATGGAGAAACAGGAAGCAGACATGACAAGAGCCATATTAGAGAATTCATTGTTAAAACAACATTTCTACAAATGGAAGTCTGCTACAGAACAAAGGCTGAAGATCAGACCAATGATAATGAGACAGCAAAGTTCTATGCTTATGGAGTATGTGTTTTATACAGTGTTTTACTCATTAGAAGGGAGATAATATTTGTGATATTCTGAGATATTTCAAAATTTTATTGTGATAAATATCTGTTTATATATAATAACATGATACCGAAATTATAGTTTTCATTACGAGAAAGAATTGTATATCGATAGATATCAACTAGAGTTATGTAATTTCAAAATATAATAAACGAGCCTTTGGCGAGTTTATTATATTTGAAATTACATAACGAGAGTTGATATCCAGCGATATACAATTCTTTCGAGTTGTTAAAACTATTTCTCTTATGATTTTCATAATATTTAGTGCCGAACTGCTGTTGTTGTTTCAAATGACAACACCGTTGCTAGGTAACGTTAATCACGGCCAACGAGATTTCAAAGTTGTCCAATAGAAACGTCGAAAAAGTAATAGCACATCACGCGTGATGTGTTATTACTTGGCGCTCGACCAATGAAATTCCTGTAAAAGCGATTCAACAAGTTCATATCTAACTCCAATTTCAGTCTCGTTGTGTACCACAAATAACTATCCGTGCAAGGAATAGATAATAAGGGTGCATTATAAGAGAATTATCTATATCTGTCAGTAAAATACAAAATTATCATGATTATTATCAAAATGGTCAAACTTTGATAATTAACAACACAAAAAGAAATATAGCCTTAAAAATGCCCAAAATGGTAAGAAAATATTCATCAGCTCTTATATTTTTAAAAAAATTATTGGTCTTCCAAAGTTTGATATTTTTTTGCAATGAAGAGACATGAAATGCCGAAATGGCCAGCAGAATTTGAATATTTAATGGTTTTCCAGTATTTTTTATGTATGAATAAGATTTAAGTTTAGAACTTTTTTGCTTAGAGTATGTTTTGTTGTTTGATTGTTTTAATATGCAAATAAGAAAAGAAAGAGGTCAGGTCAAAGTTCAAGGTCGCAGAGGTCAGAATTTTCACTTAATGCAAAGGAGTTGCTTGGAGCATATGTAGTGTTTCACAAACATATTTTGTATTACAGGGCCTTTGTTGCTTGGCAAGGATTGGTACAACACAAGTCAGAATGTAGGAAAAACAAAGAATTATTTGAGAGGAAGAAACTGAGAGCTGCTTTTAGTGACTGGAGGTACATTTAGAATAATAAACTTTATGATACACCTTTTAATTTTAACAAAGAAGACTGTTAAAGTTGTAAGTGATTAAACCTTTCTGCTTTCACTGACTGATCTGCAAGCCTGATTGATATTTGATTCTTCAAACCATCACTGTGCATCTCTTAGTACCTTTATCATATCATCAGATATGGCGTGATAAATTTACAGTATCAAATGATATTTGAGACCATTGAATAGAAAAATTTGACTTGTATTAGCAAAGTAATGTTAAGTTGAATTTATATATTTTTTATATATATTTTTAAAATCTTGAACATTTCAGAAGCAAAGAAAATAAATAAATTTGAAATCCTATCAATTTCAGGTAATTAGAAATCCCAGGTTGTGCCTAATTGAAATTGCAAATTAAATGTATTTGCCTCAACAGATAAGAGTTAATAAATTTATTAAATAACTGCAACATTTTGCGTGTTATATCTAAAATCTTGACTGAAGTAAACTCATTATTAGAGCTGAGTATCGTGATGAATCTCACGATACGATACGTATCCTGATATCTGCATGCGATACGATACTATCACGATACGTATCAAGGTATTGTAAATCTTGTTTTCTTGACATAAATTCGGCAGATATCAAGACTATGAATTGCATTGTACAATTGTTTTAATATTTGAGCCATGTACAGTACAGAAAGAAACATACCATAACAAATCACTTGGAAAGACATAAATTTTTAATCCTTTAGACATAAAATCACCGACATACTATCACTGTGATAGACCTAAAAAGCCATAAAACAAAGTGGGAAGGATTAAATTTTATTACCTGTTTTACCTGTAATTCCTCTGAAGTATATCTGCTTAATTAGATTTTTACCCATAAAACAGCAAATGTCCTGACAAAATTTGGGTTTTATTGTCCCAATTAACAATTTTTCAAGGTACAAATTAATCCCCATCACTTTCCTAGACATCCCAACTGTCACAGTTATTAGTTATGGTATGTCTCTTTCTGTACTGTATCTGTCATAATTGTAATTAAATATTAGTAATACATTGTATATCAACTTATTAACCGTGGGAGCATTCACAATGACAATTTTGTTTACATCTACGAGTTCCGCCATATTGGTACCAATAAAACATAGATCGGATCGGGTCCGGTTGTATAAAACAAAGCCGTTTTCGGTATCGTGATTCCAGACCAACGATACGATACGGGAAATGTCATCACTTTGAATCGATTCATCGATGAATCGTTACCCCTCTACTCATTATAACAAAAGATAACTCTCTTCTTCAAAAACTATAGTATTTTGACATACGTGTAGTATAAATTTATAAACTTTAATATATTCTTCATGAACTCTTATTATAATCTCAGGAAGCAGTACCTCATTCATCAATTGGAAGTTGAGATCAAAGGGAAGAGAATGACCAATCAGCAGAGACGTTGTTTGAGGGGATGGTCAGCAGTCATTAAACGTAAACATTCTGCTAAGCAATTCCATGAAAAACAGATGGTTAAGCAGTTGTTTTACTGCTGGAGGGAAAAAGCATTCGGACAGATTAAAGATAAACAGGAAACACGACAAATCAAGGTACTTATCAGTTCTGTGTTATGCACTACTCTCGAGTGGTTGGTTTTTCGGAATACCCTTGTCCATCAATCTGTCCATCCGTCTCTCTGTCCAAAGTTCGTGGCACTTTTCTCAGCTACTGCTGGACCAATTTATTTCAAATTTGGTATTTTACTTTATATATAGAATGATTGCGTCATATGTGACTTTGGTCACCTTATGATATAAAGTTCCTGTTTGTCAGGACGTAGCCAATGTTTCCTTTTTTAATGTGTAAAATTAAAGCTTGGGGTATACCTAGCACATGCATGCAACCTTGTGTTTGAATTGAATTTAATAAGATTAAGTCAATTTGAAACATCTTAACTTGCATTCAGAACCATTGACGTCCAAACATTGCCCCAAAATAAATTCGAATTCATATTCAAATATGTTCCCTCTCCAGAAATTGTTGCCAATTGAATAGACAAACAAAATGATGCAAAACCATGAGAGGTAATAAATAATTCAAATTCTTTGTTTTATTCAATTTAGATTAAACAAAAAATCTCAGAAAAACTTGTTGACCTACAGTTGAACTTCGATGGTGTGAACTGTAGTTACTTGAATGCCATGGATGTCTTGAATCCTTTTTCTGGACCTTTTGTTCAAATTTAAGGTAGATCTGTAGTCTTCCGCCATTTTGAATTTGTTTTTTATGCTGTTATGGTATTATCTGCTTTTTAAATATGCAAATATTTTTATTTGTAATGAATCAATCAGTATTATATCCATAATACAAAATGCGAAGGACCTACATGGACTTGATTTCACATGTCTTTATCTAATTAGACGAGTTATGGCAACTTGATAATTAAATAAATTAAAAGAGGATTTTTGAAAAAGGGAGATAATCTGATAAAAATATTTTACATAGATATCACTATGAAAATTCATATTTTACGAATTATAAAGAAAACAAAGTCGGTGACCCCATTTTTCTTTATATGTTTTGAAAGTATGTTTAAAGGTCTAACACATGTGTAAAGTAGAAAGATATCTATGGAATAGTTTTAAAGAAATCAACAATATACCTGTTTTTCCCTATATATTCATTAGAAATATTTGATTATTTTGATATCAGTTATTTTAAAAACAAGCCCGGTGACCCCCTTTTTTTATTTTTTCATTTCAATGCTTATATAATAAGGAAACTTTCCTGTAAAAATAAAAAGAATCTATAGAAAAAAATTTGGAGTACCCATCTACCTTAAATGCAGTTTGACATCTATAGCTCCAGCTCGAACTATTTTCATTAGTCCCTTGGGAGTTCAAGCCATGGAAGTTCCACATGTATAATACATATATAATTTTAAATTTTACAGGAATTAAATATGTACTTGATGAGGGAGTATTTTACCCTGTGGCTAAAGAATGTTCAACAACAGATCTCAGAAAGAGAAGAGGCCATACAGTTAATGGAACAACAGAGGTCAAATGCCAAGGTCAACTCATGTTTCAAACTCTGGAGACGATTGTTCAGGGCAACAGTTGTAGCCAGGTAGGAAAACCATTCATTGTGAAAATATTATCACAGTGTAAATATAGTGTAAATATAGTTATGTAGCTGTGCTGTATTTGAAATTGCATCAATTGTCAATTTGATGGTTGCAAGCATAGGAACATATCAGTAAAACTAGTGACATTTATTTGTTACCATCACATAAACAATTGATATGGTTAATTATTATCATCTCCATTCAATTAAACAATGAAGAGATATGGAGTAAATGCACATGAGACAAAGTCTCTACAAATACATGGATGAATCAAGCAAGGGAACAATGCTTTTATTGTTGTGCTTCATCTTGAAGTCACCATTAAGCCTTCAACAATTGTCTGTATTTAAATGATGTAAAATTTGGTTTCCAAATACAGAAAATGCTGTCTTTTGTGTATTTGATGCAATCAAAGTTTTCATATAGGTTAAGTGGAAATAATTACAAAATTTTCAATCCACTTAAACAGATTTCACCTCAGCTTTTGTTTTTGGTAGCATTGAGGTCATCAACTCATCAACACTTGATCTTGGGCTTCAATAGAACATTTTCCTTTCATATCTTTTTCCACTTCGAAAAGTAATTTCTGTTGGAAGATAAAAAATAATTGCTTTTGACATATGATCTATGATAATAACAAAAGTTTTGTTATGATTTATGTATAATTTTACAGAGAAAACAAAAAATTCCTGGTCAGACGACAGTTACAGAAGATTATATCAGAATGGCACCAGGTTACAGATAACAATTTAAGGGATGCTGTTCACAAGTTTGCAGTAGAGTTAGGTCTACAACCATCAGATAACTGTTCTGTAGAATCAGGTAAAATTATAATATTCTTTTTATGTATTATGTGTCATGTGTCGGTATAGCAGGAACGACACAGGTTTGTCACTTTGTATTGTTACATAGCATCTAACCCAAATACTCCAGTCATATTACATTCACATTGATCACAAAATTGAATACTGGATTGTACTTCAATAAATAATTTTCATTATGAGAACTGAAAACACAGTGTTTTTGTATATTTAAGGTATAATAGTAGACCAACTACAGAATTTGAGTGAATTTGATACAAACGACAACCAGTGGAGTCCATTTATGTCTCCTGCACTAGGCACACCTAGGAGTAGAAGGTAAGAGACACCTATACCCCTCATAAAAGAATATTTTCTCAAAACAAGGTCAATATGCACCTGTTCGATGATTTTCCTGCTAAGAATTTTGAAGATTCGAAATAAAAAGATTGTGCTAGGTATTATGGATTCTAAGTCTCCATATTACATATTATTACTAATGACAGACATTCATGAATTATTATCCCCTTGCCCAACGGAGTTGGTTAGGGGATGTAGCATCTCGCCTGTCTGTCTGTCCATCCATCAATCCGTCCTAGTGTCTGCAACCCATCTCAGGTAAAAGTTTGTGTTTAGGTTCATATATGAGAAACTACATGTGGCACATTAGTCATCTTTGGTCAGTGGATGCGTCTTGGAGGATGATGCTGCTTCAGGTGATAATTGGGTCACTCTGACCTACATTTTAAGGTTAAAGTTTGTGTTAAGGTTCTAGATCTGAAAAACTGCATGTGGCACATCAATCATCTTAGGTCAGTGGATGTGTCCTGGAGAGTGATGCTGCTTCAAATGATAATTGATTCACTCTAACCTACATTTAATGCTTCAGTGACTCCAGTCAAAGTTTGCGCTAAGGTTCATATCTGTGAAACTACATTAGGCACATCAATCATCTTTGGTCAGTGGATGCATCCTGGAGAGTGATGCTGCTACAATGACTCAGGTTAAAGTTTGCATCAAAGTTCATGTCTTGAGATACTACATGTGTCACATCAATCATCTTTGGTCAGTGGATGCATCTTGGAGAGTCTTGCAGCTTCAGATGATAATTTTGTCACTTTGACCTTAATTGTACCCTTGACTGACCTGGATTAAAGTTTTCATTAATGTTTATATCTGAGATACTGTATGTTACACATCAATGATCTTAATGTTCAGTGGATGTACCTTATTTCTTGACAGGTGGGGAGGGGATAAGATCTTGTTTGCGACTGCTCGGACTTCTAATTCTTAATTAAGAACATCACACTCATGTAGAATTTTTGTTTTTTTTGGCAGCACTGTACTTATTATTTACTAGAATACTTTAGAAATCATGCAAAACACCTTTCCCTGACTGCATATACATAACATTTGGATAGTCTTTTCCTATCATGGAAATGATTTTTATTAAAGGTATTATTCTACTGACCTTTTAATATCTACTGACCAATGAAAACAAACAAGATGTACATTAATTCGTGTACCAACAAAATAAACCTTAATAACCTCTAAACAACCTTGTCCTCAAAATGGAAAGAATTTTAACTTGAAGTTTTTCCTACCTAACTTTTAATATCTACTGACCAAGGAGAACAAACAAGATGCAGTCATGAACCAAACCTTAATAACCTTCAAACAACCTTGTCCTCAAAATGGAAAGGATTTTTAACTCATGACATTTTCCTACCTACATTTTAATATCTACTGACCAAGGAAAACAAACAAGATGTTTTCATGGCCCAACAAAACAAACCTAAATAACCTTCAACAACCATGGTATTTTTTCTAATTATTTTGCATTGTGTGTTATACCTTTTGACAGTTTGTATGTTAGAGGGTAAGTTATCTCCCTTGATGTGTTTGACAAGAATTAACACAATATTGAGTGATGACCTTTCCCTAACTCAGATCTGCAATTAACCTCTGATATTGAATTGTTTGTATTACTATGAGTTTATAATCAATTTTTTTGAATTTGATGTTTTGATTTTTTAATGTTTCCCAATGGTGCTGCTAACATTTTCTCTGACAATTCAGAACATTCCCAAACTCAATATGTATGATATTTCTTACAGAGGAGAAACCTATGACAGCATGCCAATTCATTAATCAGATATCATGGACTTGTAGGTGTTTCCTGTTTCCTGTTATCTTTTTTATTCCATTTTAAGTCTGATCTTTCATACTAGTAGAACCACATTTTTTTTTAGCATTATTATAATTAATGTGTGATCCTCGGAGACATTGAAAAAATAATCATTTAAGCATAGTTTTCTTCTCTGTAATCAACAAATAAAACCCCACAATAAATTACCTATTCTTATACTGTTTTTATCTTGTTAATGCAGTACAGTACAAATTCTGCAATACATTATGTTATAATCTGTGTATTGAAATTGCAATGGTATACCTTTTTATGTCCAAAAGATGTTCTTCATTTGGTGTCTGTTGTTTTTTTTTCATTATAAACATTTTCATTGGTTATTTAGTTAAAGCTGGAGCATCAAAATAATCCTTGTCCTGACCATCATACTGAAATTCAAAGGACCCAGCTAAATGCCTGCCATTACGTAAAATAATACATCTGTGCGTCTGCATGTAGCAGTTAATTCCACTTTCTCATGTAAATAAAGGCTATTCAATAAAAATGAATGTGGGAGGGTAGGAAGGGAAGTTGAATGATCCGACATGGGTCCTAGGTCAATCTTAACATTTTCTCATTAGATTTATATAAAATTATCTAAAGTAAATTTGTTGGTTGTGGGGATACTTTGAAAGTCTCTTCCTTCCCAACCACATCCATTTTAACGGAATTGCTCTTACCTTTAAATATTGAGATCAGTGTGAATATTAGGGTTCAAGGAAGATATCTTCCTCAAGCTCAAAGAACCTAGTCTGCTGGTAAAACAATGTCGCACTACGGAAGAAAAATCAGTTTCAAAACTTCCTGAAGGGTTTGATAAAGAGTCGTCATGTATTTCAGGAGACATCGGCATTATCAGTGAGAGGCCAGTATGTGTGTAAAACATCAGGTCAATGGAATCTAAAACCAATTTAATGGATTCGTGTAGAATATCCCATTGATATCCAGTATCACGTAAAAATTGTAATTTACATCCCAGTTTCTCTTGATTTTTAATCAGTTTCTGGAGTTTTCGTAACATTTCCATAAAATCTGGGGTAAGAAATGCCCTTTGTAATAATCTATTTGCAAGTCACATCATATTTAGATATCAAATGTTCATATCTTCTGTAAAACTTCGTAAAAGTATTTAATAATTTATGAAATCTATAACCTTGTTTTAAAAGTTTGAATGTGAGAGTAAGGTTACGCTCATTAAAATTGTCAGGGGTAGAACAAAAGGGTGCCAATTGTACCAGTTGACATAACATGATCATGTTATTGTACTTATATTTGAAATTTCACCAAGCCTATAATAGCTCATTTGTGACAACACAGTGTTGTCAACACATTTTCAACTGAAAATCCACCAGTTTCATTTACAGCTTTTGTACTATATTTTTGCTGGCCTTTTAAAACAGTTCTTTGCTTCTTTCATCATGGTACTTGGATCAAGAAATTTTGTGTCAATATCTAAGTATGAAAGAAATTTCAAAAACATCTACCAATTTTCAGAATATATGTTGCAGTCATGCTTGATTTACAACACATTTTACAATTGAATTTTGATGGCTCAAACCTCAATAGCTTATACACTATTTGATGTTTGACCTCATTATTTCGAAAACCCCTATAGGATGAACTGATTTCAATGGTCCCATGGATGTTTTAGCCATCAAAGTTTGACTGCATATTTTGTGTGACTTAAAAAATTTGTGGAGATCATATTTTGGTAAGATTGTAGGATCATGGCAGATTTCATCTCAGACTCCTTATTTTCAGTATAAATCTGACGTTCCTTTTTACCAACCCTCATAAAATTGTCACACAATGTTTGCACAAGAGGAAGGCTATCATATTGTGGCTCCATTTTGTTTTTCAGAGAGGTCCACAGTAGGTGTTGTCACATATTTTGATGCAAATCATTAACTAATGATATGTAAGATATTGATAGCGTTTTTTTCATTGTCTTTTTGTACCGCAAAATTTTTTAGGTCATATATTGGTATGGCGTTGGCCTCGACATTGTCATCGGCATCGTCTGTGTCTGTGTCTGTGGACAGCATAACTTTGGTTCTAGTGGAAGCATCATTATCAAATTTTAGTGTGATATCTTTTAGCACACTTGTAAGCTGAGGTTATAATTTCAGGTTTTTTTTAAATTTTTAGTCCGATTTTGATGCAATTTTTTTCTAAAGGATTCCTAATGAAATTATCGTAGCGCTCTACTATTAGATTTTTGGTAACTTGTTTCCTTACCCAGCTATGAGGGGCCGAAGGGGGCCAAAATCGTAAATTTACAGATAACCAAAAAATTTTATTTTTCATCGGATTTCGATGGGATTTTTTTCTTTGGATTCCTCTTGATGTAAGCTTTCAGTTCTATGTCAACCGATTTGGCGTAGCTTACCGTTTTCGAGCTATGAGGGGCTGAAGGGGCCAAAATTGTAAATTTACAGATATTCTAAAATTTTTATTTTTTGTCGGATGTCGATGGGATTTTTTTCTTTGGATTCCTCTTGATGTAAGCTCTCAGCAGTATGTCAACAGATTTGGCGTATCTGTTACAGTTTCGGAGCTATGAGGGGCTGAAAGGGGCCAGTTACAGATAACCTAAAATTTTTATTTTTCATTGAATTTCGATGGGATTTTATTCTTTGAGAGGAATCATAAGGAGTCATAAGAGCTTATTTTTATTTTCCCTAGTTTGTGTCCAGCTAATTACTTGGTCAATCTCCTTATTGCGTCCATCTAATTATTGTGTCAAGCTCTTTCCTATGTCCATACTCACTTTAAATTACACTTTTTCAAATTTCAGTGGACGACATGCTGCGGTCGTATCATGCTGCGCTCGGCGTAGCCCTTTATTATTTATCGGATTTTGATGGGGTTTCTTTCAGTGCACTCCTAAGGAAATTTCCAATATGTAGTATGCTAACATATCGTGTATGGTTCATGAGATAAATGGGGCCAAAAAGGGGTGTATCTAAAAAATTTCATTTTTAGCTCACCTGACCTGAAGGGTCAGTATGAGCTATTGCCCACACTTGGCGTCCATCATCCGTCTGTCTGTCCGTCCATCCGTCCGTAGTCCGTTAACTTTTCATATTTTCATCTTCTCCTCTGAAACCACTGAAGCAAATTCAACCAAACTTTACAGGAATGATGTACTAAAGGTCCTTAACAAAGACTGCATATTTCGTTTCGATCAGACAAAAAACATGGCCGCCAGCGCGGAACTTAGGTTTAACATTGGACCCTATGGGAAATATCACATTTTCATCTTCTCCTCTGAAACCACCCTAGCAAATTCAACCAAACTTTACAGGAATGATGTACTAAAGGTCCTTAACAAAGACTGCTCATTTCATTCCGATCTGATAAAAAACATGGCCGCCAGCATGGAACATAGTTTAACATTGGACCCTATGGGAAAATCACATTATTGTCATCTTGTCCTCTGAAACTACGGAAGCAGACTCAACCAAACTTTACAGGAATGATGTACTTAAGGTCCTTAACAAAGATTGCTCATTTTGTTCTGATCCAACAAAAAACATGGCCGCCAGCACAGAACTAAGGTTTAACATTGGACCCTATGGGAAAATCACATTGTCATCTTGTCCTCTGAAACTACGGAAGCAGACTCAACCAAACTTTACAGGAATGATGTACTAAAGGTCCTTAACAAAGATTGCTCATTTTGTTCAAATCGGATAAAAAACATGGCGGCCAGCATGAAACATAGTTTAACATTGGACCCTATGGAAAAATCACATTTTCATCTTCTCCTCTGAAACCACTGAAGCAAACTAAACCAAACTTTACAGGAATGATGTACTATAGGTCCTGAACAAAGATTTGCTCATTTCATTCCGATGCCATAAGAGGCGTGGCTGCCAGCACGGAACCTAGTTTAACATTGGACCCCATTGGAAAATCACATTTTCATCTTCTCTGAAACCACCCTAGCAAATTTGACAAAACTTTACATAAATGATGTACTAAAGGTCCTTAACAAAGATTGCTCATTTTGTTCTGATCTGATAAAAAACATGGCCGTCAGCAGGGAACATAGTTTAACATTGGACCCTATGGGAAAATCACATTTTCATCTTCTCCTCTGAAACCACTGAAGCAAATTCAACTTAAGCTTACAGGAATGATGTACTATAGGTCCTTCATAAAGATTGCACATTTTGTTTCAATCAGATAAAAAACATGGCCGCCAGCACGGAACATAGTAACATTGGACCCTATGGGAAAATTACATTTTCAACTTCTTCTCTGAAACCACTGAAGCAAATTCAACCAAGCTTTACAGGAACGATTTAATGAAGGTACTTTACAAAAATTGCTCATTTCATTTAGATCAGATAAAAAAAATGGCCACCAGTGCAGAACATAGTTTAACATTAATACCATCCTTTTCATCATCTTCTCTGAAATTTAACTAGATATATAGAAGGTTACTCATTTAAATAGGATTAGAAACAAAAAACACAGGTGCTAATGGAGAACATAGCTAAACATTAGACCCCATTGGTAATAAACATCATTTTTGGACATGCTTGGCATAGAAGCATTTTGTCAGGTGAGCGATAGAGGCTCAGTCTCTGAGCCTCTAGTTTTCTTTTTTTAGTTATTTTGATGCGATGGATTCCTTATGAAAAATAAAGATAGCTATAAACTATTGAATTTTTATAACTTTCTTCATTTCTGAGCTATAGGGGGCCAAAATTGCATATTTGCAAATAACTAAAATTTTTTATTTTTCATTGGACTTCGATGGGATTTTTATCCCCTCGTCCAACGAAGTTGGGGAGGGGATATAGCATTTTATCCGTTCGTCGGTTCGAATTTAAGACCATATATCTTTTGAATAACAAGTCGTAGATGGACAATGTTTTTTCCATGGATGCAGCTTGAGGAGAACTTGAGGTTGATATATAGAATAGGTGGATTTGACCTACATTTCATGCATGAGTGACTCAGGTTAAAGTTTTTGTAAGAGTCCAGATCTGGGATACTACAACTTGTAGAGGAATAATATTTTGTATGTAGATGTGTCTTTCAAAGTTACGAAGCTCCAGAATAAAATTAGGTCACTTTGACCTACATTTCATGCATGAGTGACTTAGGATAAAGTTTGTGTTACAGTGGATTTTAGATACTACAACTTGCAGAAGATTAATCTTTCATCAGTAGATGCATATATGCTTTAGGTATGAGGCTCCTGATTGAAATAAGGTCACAACATTTCTTGCATGACTGGCTCAGATTTAAGTAACAAGCCAGATCTTGAATATACAACTTCCTTGAGGGCTTATATTACTAGACAAACATTCAATAAACGGGCGAGGGGATTAGCTGTCGTTTCCGACTGCCCCTTCTCTTGTTTTCTTTGGATTCTTCTTGATCTAAGCTGTCAGTAGTATGTCAACAGATTTGGCATAGCTCCTACTGATTTCAAGATGTAAGGGGTCAAATGGGCCAAAATTGCCATTTTTCGAAATATGTGAAATCTTTATTTTTGATCAGATTTGGATGGGACTTTTCTCTCTTGATATTTTACTAATAATAAAGGGCTACGCAGAGTGCAGCATGTTTAGAACTAAAATTTGAACAAATGAGATTTAAAGTGAATGTGTACTAAGGAAATAAAATTAGCCAAATCTATAAGAACACTACCAAAAGCTTAATTACAACAAGAGGATCCCATATCTAGAGTATGTCAATAGAATTAATGCGGCATTTCATGTACTAGAGATAAATGTGGCCCAAAAGAATTTTATCTCACTGAACTAAAGAATATTTGTCTACACATCTTTTTACTAAAAGAACATTTTTAGACAAGGGCATTTAACTCTTTATTTACAGAATGATGTCTCCCAGTATGAGTCGGATTGCTGTTGATTATGATCCAGACTATAAACCATCCATGACGGACACTTCCTTCCTGGACAATAGATTTGCTATAGAACATGCTGTCAGAACACAAAGAATGAGGGTATAGATAGCTTTTCATCTTACACCTAAAATATTATCCTTTGCTGGTCCATTTGTTCAATACATGAATTCACATTAGGCATTTTGTCTCAGAATGACCTTGTATTTGTGTACAGATAACCCTTTTGATGTCATAGAACAATAAACTTTTGAATTATGATGTCATATTTTACTTCTTTGATGTAGAAATCGCAGTAACCTGTGTAAAATAAAAAGCAATGTTGGAACAATGTGAAAATGATGTCAATCAAAACTTGTGGTTTCCTAACAATTAACTAGGTAATTTAGAATATTTGGCTGTTATATATACAGAATATAACACTTGTGATGGCAAGATCAAGATACTCAGGAATCCAAGAACAAGATTTCAATCTACCACTGAAACCTTATCCAAAGGGTGTCAGAGATTTCTAAATCTTACATTTCCTACATTTTTTAATTATTTTCTCAAAATAATAACCAAAAATACAATACCAGGACCACCATAGTTTGCTTGTCATCTGCCATTCTGGAGGTAGAGAAAAACAATGTCAGTGTTGTTATAAAAAGCTGTCTTGCACTAGTTCAACTCAAAACAAGACGTGTTTGTGAAACACTATGCCCCCGGTAGCAATAATGTCTACAATACAAAATTAATGCTTAAAGTTGCAATATATACACTAGAAATTAAGGTTTAGTAGACATTTGTACTAAGCTCCATTAATTTATTCACAAATAGAATATCGAGCCTCTTGCAATTGTAACTAACTAGCTAAAAGCAAAATCTAGATTCTGACATTTTGACCTCTATGACTTTGACCTTTGACCTAACATTAATGAAATTTGCATAATGGTATTCAGCTTTGTATGATCAATATACAGGCTTAATCACATCTGGTTGATAGGATATAGGCAAAGTTAAAGTTTTTGTTAAGTTTTCAAATTATCTCTCAGTGACCTTGACCATTGACCTGTCCCTGATTTTTTGGTGGAATTGTACTAAGCTCCATTAGATCTATTCACATATAGAATATCAAGCCTCTAGCAATTGTAATTGATGAGCTGTTGCAAAATCTAGATTTTGACCTTTTGACCTCTCTGACCTTGACCTTTGACATTACATAATGAAATTTGGATAATGGTGTTCAAATCTACATGATCAATACACATACCAAATATGAAGGGCCTATCATATCTTGTTCCCAAGTTATGAGCCAGGTTAAAGCAGGGCAAGAACAATATGTCACTGATCTAGAGATCTGGGGGCATACAAATTACAATTTTCTTTTGATTTTTAAAGTTAGTCATATTTAATGAAATTTCTCATACTGGGCAATTCAACAGTCCTTTTCTAGTGGCTTACTTGCATGTTCTGACTAGTTAAAACTGACATTTATAACTATTTTATAAAATTTCAAAAAAAATATGGTGAAAAAAAATAAAATAATAGAAATTCAGACAATTTACTGAATTTTAAAAACAAATGTTATGAAAATGGAAATATATTACAGGAAATAGTTACCATGGTAATAAAACGACTTAGATTCTGGCCATTAAGTAATGTGTTTGACCAGTGGAAGGAATTCACAGCACGTCAACGTGAATTGAAAGCTTCCAGTAAACAAGTTGCAGACTTACATACACAGCTACAACAGAGAATGGTATTCAGGATTTGGAAGGAGTCTTATGAGGGCAGCTCTAAAGCAAGAATCCAAAATGTGAGTATATTATAGTTATGTTCTGCTTAAGGGTACTGGGCAATTTCATAAGTTAGCTTTGACAAAAGCACAATTTTTAAGTCTTCTTTATGTAAAATTGTTGCATATAATAGATTTTTGGGCTTCACAGGGGATAAAGGTTCATAATCTGTTTTACATATTACATATGGGCTATCTATTTCCTCCAGCCCATCTTGAATGTTTCATATATAATGGGTTCAGTTTTTAATAACACACAATAAAATAACACAACTGAAATGTTGTCAAGTCGGCACTTAACATCATTCAATTAACAAATCAATCAAGCAATTGACTGAAAAAACATCTTTTGCAATTGCCATATTTAACTTCAAAACAGGGGCTGAAAAAAAGCTTTCCACAATCACTTTACATGAATGCTGAAATGAGTCTCAATAGTTTCCTGAATAACTAACTTATCGTATATTTATAGAATTCCTCAATACAAAGAAGAGTGTTTGATGCCTGGTATGATTATAAATGTCACAGTTTATATAAGAAACAGTTATCCGCAGTGGCATTCCAACATTACTCCATGAAAGTCTACAGACAGATATTTCCTTCCTGGTTTGAAAAGGTAAATATAGAAACAGAAGGGTCTTTTACATTTATATAATGGGAACTATGGGAAAGATGCAATAAACATTTACGGTATGTCTTCATAAATTTTATATATGATATGAATAAACGTGAACAATGGATTAACATCATGTTACACAAGTACTTTGTGTTTTTCTTTAAAATGGAAATTTTTTGTGAGATTTTTTCTGTTGCAAACAGTGGTTTATGAAATGCTCTGTATCAAACTTGATTGTATTTAATTTTTTTAAACCAATATTAAATTTTATGACATTGAATGTGTTGATGCCAGTCTAGGTGTTACAAAGATATTTCTACAAGTAAGTGAGATAAAATTCTGCCTGAACATGTATATTTTTTTATCCAACATTTAGCAATGAAATTAGTTTAGACTGGTACTTGGGAATATATTCAATTTAAAAGGTATATGCAGGTGTGATTATGGTAAATTCAAGATGAACGACAACAATAAAAACTTCGTTTTATTTCTAGGATTTGTCTATATTACATTTATGTTATTTAATCAATTATAGATGCGTAACATTTAGGGTAGATACACTTATACATTCTTCATACAGGCACAAGAGAAAAGACATACAGAGAGGATAGTACATCTGTGGACTACAGTCACACAGGAGGAACAAGCCCTCCTTCCACTAGAGAGCTCAGTCAAGGGAAGAATACAATGCAAGACTCTCAAAAAATGTTTTGCTATCTGGAGTTTGAAATATCAAAGAATGAGTAAACTGAAAAGTGCTTACCACAGAATTATACTGGAAAGGTATGGTATTAATGAGTAGTCTAAAATATGGTGATGCATGGTTATAGAAAATGTAAAAAATGGATCCAAAATTTCTATTTTAGAGACAAAACAATGCTTCTTGACATTATTAAATGTTCTTTGGGAACACTTGGTCCAGAATTAACTCTTAATTCAGTTTTGGAGTAAGATATTGTTGTTTAATATATTAATTTGCTTCCTGGATAGTTTCTAGTAGCTATTTCAGCTTACCTCGTGAGGTGAACTTATGCTTCGATGTCAGTGTGGATGTCAAAGTCTCTTTAGGTAGAATAGTTGAAACCCATTCCTGTTTACTATCATGTCCCACATCAACCATAGTGGCATTCATGATGCACTTTTGGATGACAGCAGTAATCAGACATGATTATTTTCCTATTTTTTAATACAGAAAATAAATTCAAAAGTTGTTCAGTTTTGTAAAACCAGCAGGAAAATGATGTTTTCACAGGGCTAACCCCCCTTTTTCCTATTTTTCAGGCAGTATTTCCTATTATTTTAAATTTGTACAAAATCATGTCTGAGTAATGCACTCTTCAGCTGTTGTCTTTGACCTACATTTTACACATGAATTACTCGGTTAAGAAGAATGCAAAAGTTCCACTTACTAACCCTCATAATAATGAAAGCTGCAATGCATGCTTTTGGGGCTGTCTATGCCCCATCTTCCTATTTAAATAGGAATTCCTATTTTTTAATACAGAGGTTAATCTCCATTCCCACTTACTGACATGTCCGGGATTAACCATATTAATTTCATTATGTACCTAGGGATGACAGATGCTATTCATGCATCAGATGCTGTCTGTGACCTACAAAAATAAATTGAAACAAAAATTGTTTAGTGCTAATCTAATGAGAAACATCGGTCGGTTATATCCCTGTACCAAGCTAGTTTTGTATGGTTCAAAGTGGAGATAATTTTAATTAGCATATCCATACCTTCTTTTGATATTTAAATTAAGATTATCTCCCTTTTAACTATATATAACTAACTTGGTACAGGGAGACAACTGACTGATGTTTCTCATTGTAAAACTAATCTTGTGTAATATATATTTTGGTAATTAAACATATGGAATAAATTGAGACAATGCTTGGTAAAGAGTCTAGCTTAGCAGGTGGTAGCTCCTTTCTTCTGTATTTTCTAAGAAAAAAATTGAAAACACAAAGCATATGACTACTATTTTCTCTATAAAAGGTATCTACATATCTGGTTTAGTTGGTCCAGTCTCAGGAAAGAACAGAGAGATAAATGTGATCAGTTCAACTCAAAAAGACTACAGTCACAGGTAGATTATATTGAAATAAATGCCTTATAATGGTAGAGTGAAAAATCATTAAAGTAGATTTCATGTGTAGATAATGTAAATCATCCAGATATTTGAAAATTTCGTTTTTTGATTTTTTTCAACTCATTAGTAGCTTTTGGCATGATAAATAGGTGCTAGATACAAGTCTTTCATCTGAATAAATATACTGTGGGATCTCTTTTATCCGTGAACATCAATTTTCGTGGTTTTCATAAATATTACTATTTTATGGGCTTTTGAATTCGTGATTTCCAATTTTAAGCATTAAAACTGTATGAAGAAAATATATTTTGGCGTGAACTTATTTCATGGTCAAAGCGAACCAGGAAATCCACGAAAATTGGAACCCCTCGAACAATGGTACCATCACAGTATTGTTCAGAAATTTGATTCAGTTTGAGATCATAAAAATCTGAGGAATCTTTCTAATGAATGACATTGTGCACCTATCGCTGTTTTCTTGCTTTACCTCACCTCACTGAAGGGGAAATATGTAACTTGGGATTGTCACATGTCTGTTTAATACATAAATGGTTTCTGTGGTAACCATTGCATTATCAAATATAACTAGGATATTTGGTTACATATCNGCCAGCGGGGAACATAGTTTTAACATTGGACCCTATGGGAAAGACATTCAAAGATCTTCTTCTCAGGAACTACCAGTCCAATTATAACCAAACTTTGACACAATTGTCCTTAGATGGTCCCTTCCAAAAAAGGTATCGGACAGGTCGGTAACTTATCCAAGATGGCCGACAGCCGGGAACATAGTTTTAACATTGGACTCTATGGGAAAGACATTCAAAGATCTTCTTCTCAGAAACCACCAGTCCAATTATAACCAAACTTAGTCACAATGGTCCTTAGATGGTCCCATCCAAAAATTGTATCTGGCAGGTCCATACCTCATCCAAGATGGCCACCATCTGGAACATAGTTTTTACATTGGCCCTATTAATTTAAGGGGAACCTCTGCCCAAATTTTTGAATTTTTATTTGAATGTGTCCGAATGTTTCAATTTCAGCATTATGTATTGCCTTGATTATAAGGGGAACCCCTGCTCAAATTTTTTTTGAATGGTGTTCTTTTATGGGTTGTAATGGATGGTGGATCTTTCTGTTGCCATGGAAACCAAACAAGAATACTGTGATTTCAGAAAAAAAGTATTCTGCTAAATTTTATGTTTTGTTTTTCCTATTGGAAATGCCTTTTATCTATGTCAGCCATGGTCCAGGTGAGCGATACAGGCTCTTGAGAGCCTCTTGTTTAATTTTTTCAACTCATTAGTAGCTTTTGGCATGATAAATCGGTGCTAGATACAAGTCTTTCATCTGAATAAATATACTGTGGGATCTCTTTTATCCGTGAACATCAATTTTCATGGTTTTGATAAATATTACAATTTTATGGGCTTTTGAATTTGTGATTTCCAATTCTAAGCATTAAAACTGTATGAAGAAAATATATTTCGTTGTGAACTTATTTCATGGTTAAAGCGAACCAGGAAATCCACGAAAATTGGAACCCCTCGAACAATGGTACCATCACAGTATTGTTCACAAATTTAATTCAGTTTGTGATCATAAAAATCTGAGGAATCTTTCTAATGAATGACATTGTGCACCTATCGCTGTTTTCTTGCTTTACCTCACCTCACTGAAGGGGAAATATGTAACTTGGGATTGTCACATGTCTGTTTAATACATAAATGGTTTCTTGGGTAACCATTGCATTATCAAATATAACTAGGATATTTGGTTACATATCAAAATAGGAAGATTTCAGGGCAGTGTCTTCAAAGTCAAGGTCGGAGTGAAATTTAGTAAAATATAAATGATAAATGCAGTTTACAGAAGGGCAGAAAAGAGTCTTTTTGCATTTTGAGGTTTATTACCTCCAAAGTCAAGGTTGAGTGACTTAGAAAAGGCTGACTGACATTTTTAATAAAAAAAATAAGTCTCTCTAAGGTTATAATCTCTGAAATTAATGAATGAAAAATAAACATACTTATATTCTTTCTCTTTTTATCACAACCTGCCTTCAAATTGTTTGACAGCTGGGGATATTTTTAATCCTTTAATATTTGGAATGTGTTGGGAGGATTGGTTTAATTTGCCACTGTTTTTTTAGCTCACTTGACCTGAAGGGTCAGTGTGAGCTGTTGCCATCACTTGGCGTCCGTGGTCCGTCCGTCTTCCGTCTGTTAAACTTTTCACATTTTCATCTTCTCCTCTGAAACCACTGAAGCAAATTCAACAGGACTTTACAGGAATGATGTACTCAAGGTCCTTTACAAAGATTGCTCATTTTGTACCGATCCGATAAAAAAATGGCCGCCAGCGCAGAACTTAGGTTTAACATTGGACCCTATGGGAAAAATCACATTTTCATCTTTTCTTCTGAAACCGCTGAAGCAAATTCAACAAAATTTTACAAGAATGATGTACTAGAGGTCCTTCACTAAGAATGCTCATTTTGTTCCTCTCTCATAAAAAAACATGGCTGCCAGCGCGGAACTTATGTTTAACATTGGACCCCATGGGAAAAATCAAATTTTCATCTTTTCCTCTGAAACTGCCAAAGCAAATTCAACAAAACTTTACAGGAATGATGTACTAGAGGTCCTTCACTAAGAATGCTCATTTTGTTCTCATCCAATAAAAAACATGGCTGCCATCGCGGAACTTAGGTTTAACATTAGACTCTATGGGAAAAATCGCATTTTCATCTTTCCTCTGATACCACTGAAGCAAATTCAACAAAACTTTACAGGAATGATTTACTTCAGGTTCTTCACTAAGATTGCTCATTTTGTTCCGATCCGATACAAAACATAGCCGCCAGCACGGAACATAGTTTAACATTGGACTCTATGGGAAAATCACAATTTCATCTTCTTCTCTGAAACAGCCGAAGCAAATTCAACCAAACTTTACAGGAATGATGAATGGAAGGTCCTTTACAAAGATTGCTCATTTTGTTCCGATCCGTAAAAAAACATGGCCGCCAGCATGGAACATAATTTAACATTGGCCCCGTATGGGAAAATCACATTTTCATCTTCTCCTTTGAAACAGCTGATACAAATTCAACCAAACTTTACAGGAATGATGTACTAAAGGTCCTTCGCTAAGATTGCTCATTTCGTTCCAATCCGATAAAAAACATGGCCGCCAGCACAGAACATAGTTTAAGATTGGACCCTATGGGAAAATACTATTTCATCTTCTCCCCTGAAATGGCTGAAGCAAATTCAACCAAACTTTACAGGAATGATTAACTAAAGGTCCTTTATAAAGCTTGCTCATTTTGTTCAGATCTGATAAAAACATGGCCGCCAGCAAGGAACATAGTTTAACATTTGACCCTATGAGAAAATCACATTTCCATCTTCTCCTCTGAAATGGCTGAAGCAAATTCGACCAAACTTTAAAGGAATGATGAATGGAAGGTCCTTTACAAAGATTGCTCATTTTGTTCTGATCTGATAAAAAACATGACTGCCAGCATGGAACAAAGTTTAAAATTGGACCCTAAGGGAAAATCACATTTTCATCTTCTCCTTTAAAACCTCTAAAGCAAATTGAATTTACAGGAATGATGTACTAAAGGTCCATTACAAAGATTGCTCATTCCGTTTTGATCAGATGAAAAACAAGCAACATAGTTTAAAATTGGACATTATGGAAAAATCACATTTTCATCTTCTCCCCTGAAACCGCTGTAGCAGATTTAATCCAACTTTATAGGACTGATGAACTAAAGGTCCTTTACAAAGATTGCTCATTTTGTTCTTATTTGACAAAAAACATGGCGGCCAGCACAGAATGTACGTTTTACTTAAACATAGGACTTTATGGGAAAAATTACATTTTCATCATCTTCTCTGAAACTGTTGAAGCAAATTGTACTGGAATGATGAGTAGAAAGTCCTTTGCAAAATTTACTCATTTCAATAGGACAAAAAATACATGTGCTAATAGAGAACATAGCTAAACATTAAACCTCCATTGGTAAAAAACATCAATTTTGGTCATATATGGCAGAGAAGTATTTTGTCAGGTGAGCGATACAGGCCCAGTCTCTGAGCCTCTAGTTTGTATTACTATACAAAGTTAAGCTGTAGTTTTAAAATAAAGAACTTTATTATTTAATGTTATTCATTCAGATTTATCTATGTTCACAATGAAATCCTTATTCTCTTATGGATTACTACATGTATTTTTTGATGTGTTGATAATCAACCCAACCTAAATGGTTATATAATTTCGGACACATTTCTTTTCTGGAAAATTTTCAAATGTTAATTTTCACGTTTACGTTTTCCGAAAATTTTTATATCTTACGTTTCCGAAAATTGACATGGTTAATTAGGTAGCTTTCATTGTTATTTCAATATACTTGTATCAAATAAGGGTAAAAGAGATATTTGACAAAAATGTACAGGTAGCAGATTTGTATAATTGGGTACTTCCCTTCACTACTTATTCAAAGATAAATTCAGTAAAAATTTTGAACATGTTCTCTTTAGAATTTAAAACACATATGAAGTGCATATAAAGGTAAAAAATGCTCAACCTTACAGCAGGTTGCCAAACTTGCAGATTTAAAAGGAATAAACTTTAAAAATAAATTGGTTCATTATTTTTTTTTTGTAAAATGGTTCAAACTTGAACTTGCTATGAGCATTTACTCCATATCCTTTCATTGTTCATCAAAATAAAGCTTTATATTTAAGATATAATGTTACAAAATATTTTTACAAAGGCAAGATATTTCTTTTGCGGAAATGAAATTTTTTTATGGAAAAGTAATATATATTTTTTTTTTTTTGGAAATGTGACTTTTTTTTGTGGGAAATGTAATGCCAATTTGCCGAAATGTAAAAGGCTGATAATTTCTTATTGTTGTAGATGTTCAACACATGGTGCATGAGAAAGAAGCAGATGACTGTTGTCAACAGGAAGTACAAAGAATCATGGGAGATACACCAGTCTGAGGTTCTTCTTGTTTGGCAAAAGTGGGCAAAAGGTAAATTTTTGGGATACAGAAAAAATATATCAAATCAGATGGTCTTAAAACATATAAGAAAAGGTTTAAAAAGGAATTAAAGAAACAAAATGATATTTTGTAGATATTATAATTTGGCAGCAATGTGGGTCTGTCTCGTAACTGCTCTAGCAAGCTTATTTCTCAGAGGATTTGGGTAATATTTATACAGTAGCTCTTTTTCAAAGATACCCAAATCAAGCTTATGATGGGTCCTGTTTATATATTTTTTTTGCAGTTATGTTCCTTTTACATACCAAAATATCTGCCACTATATTTTAAAAATGTGGAAATACATTACTATTAAACACAATTATTTAATCAAATGTAGTGAATGTAAATCAAAAAGACAAATTTCATATGTATATTGACCACTGTATTGCAGCAAATAAAAAGAGAAGAGTGCTGGCACAAATAATGACTCACATCAGACAGAGACATACTTTGTGTAGAAACTTTATATTATGGAGAGAACAAACACAGAAACTACAGCTGGCTACAAAGTTATATAATCTTAAATTGGTGCAAAAGTAAGTACAGTCTACAGCTGGCTACAAAGTTATATAATCTTGAATTGGTGCAAAAGTAAATACAGTCTACAGCTGGCTACAAAGCTATTGCTAGCTGCAAAGTTATATAATCTTAAATTGGTGCAAAAATAAGTACAGTCTACAGCTGGCTACAAAGTTATTGTCCCCCACCGCACTGCGACGGTGGGACATAGTAATGGTCTGCGTCCGTGTGTCTGTCCGTCCGACCGTCTGTCTGTCACACTTTCTTGTGGACGCAACTCCTCAGAAACCGTGTATTGGATTATGTTCAAATTTTGTAGGATTGTTAGTCACTATATGTACTA
>MJUU01039587.1:82213-98674 GCA_002080025.1 Modiolus philippinarum
ATGCAGTTGATCATATCCTGCCGCCATTTTGATTCTCAAAATTTTACATGAGAAATGGGACTTTATTGACTTTTCTGCGGCGGTGGGGGACATAGCTACGCATAGCAATCTTGTATCATCTTGAATTGGTGCAAAAGTAAGTACAGTCTACAGCTGGCTACAAAGTTATATAATCCTAAATTGGTGTAAATGTAAGTACAGTCTACAGCTAGCTACAAAGTTATATAATCTTAAATTGGTGCAAAGGTCAGTACAGTCAACAGCTGTCTACAAAGTTATATAATCCTAAATTGGTGTAAATGTAAGTACAGTCTACAGCTAGCTACAAAGTTATATAATCTTAAATTGGTGCAAAGGTCAGTACAGTCAACAGCTGGCTACAAAGTTATATAATCTTAAATTGGTGCAAAAGTAAGTACAGTCTACAGCTGGCTACAAAGTTATATAATCCTAAATTGGTGTAAATGTAAGTACAGTCTACAGCTGGCTACAAAGTTATATAATCTTAAATTGGTGCAAAAGTAAGTACAGTCTACAGCTGGCTACAAAGTTATATAATCTTAAATTGGTGCAAAAGTAAGTACAGTCTACAGCTGGCTTCAAAGTTATATAATCTTAAATTGGTGCAAAAGTAAGTACAGTCTACAGCTGGCTACAAAGTTATATAATTTTAAATTGGTGCAAAAGTAAGTACTGTCTACGGCTAGCTACAAAGTTATATAATCTTAAATTGGTGCAAAAGTAAGTACAGTCTACAGGTGGCTACAAAGTTATATAATCTTAAATTGGTGCAAAAGTAAGTACAGTCTACAGCTGGCTACAAAGTTATATATTCTTAAATTGGTGCAGCTAAAAAGTTATATAATCTAAAATTGGTGCAAAATTAAGTACAGTAATGTAAATGGCATCACTTATTATAATGATGAGTATAGTGAGTTCACCATGTTCTTGTCATTTGTCCATAATAATGAATAAGTGGTTATTTTTGAGAGGACTTAATTTTTGCTTTAATTGTGGTTATTCCGATGTCTTGAATAAATTGCATACCACGAAATATAATTTGTATTGGACTTTATACAGTAAACAATAAGAAACTGTGAATATTTCAGTCACGCAAAACTAAAACAATTTTCAATGAAAAAGAAATATTGTATGTTGGAGTGAGTGTTCCATGCACATGCCCAAAAGTGCTTAATCATATCCATATGCCTATAAGAATAAGATGTACAATACATGTATGTCTGTAGGCGCAAGTATACTGGATTCACCTAGTCTCTTCAAATACATGTATCTATTCTTCTGTAGGAATGAGTATGCTCTGTTGGCCATGATGTTTGTTTATCCATACATTTGTAGGAGTGTATAATCAATTCACCAGTCACCAGTCATGGTTTTTATCTTTGTGCTGAATAAATTTGTAGTTTTCAATATTTTGCCTTCTTTTCAAAAGTCATAGATCATTTAGATATTATATTAGGGTCACAATCATGATCTTCATCATCCGACGACTAATGCACTTATAATGTGCATTAGGTGATAGGCAGGTACAGTTTGAAATTTTAGAAGTTGTGATTGGCTTGTAAGATTTACATTTAATGATTTAAACATTTACAGAGTTGTGATTGGCTAGTATGATGTACTTTTAATGATTTGAATTTTTACAGGGTTGTGATAAGTTGGCATGATGTGGCACATACAAATAAACAGATGAAGCAGAAAGTTCTAAACTTCCAGGTCAAATCTTATACAAAACTGGTAAGTTAATTAATTATACCCCCCGCAAACAAAGGTTGGGGGGTATATAGGAATCACCCTGTCTGTCTGTCCGTCTGTCCGTCTGTCCACACTTCTCGTAAGCGCAACTCCTCTTAAACCACTAGAAGGATTTTGATGAAACTTTACACAAAGAAAGGACACTATATGGAGAAGTGCATGAAGGAATATAATTATTGTACGAAACCAGGAAGGGGAGGTAATTCGACTTTGACTTTTTATTGAGGTCTCACTATACAGTTTCGACGTCACCATGCATTCCTATGTAAAATTGCCAAACTTTGCAGGTTCAGCCTGAACGTATAGGTGTAAAGTTTGCAATGAAGTGTATATTTTCGCGAAGCATGGATACCATAGATTTTATAAACAATGCAAAAAGGGTACGATGATCGTTGAATTTTTTTCACAAAATAAGCTCGAACATAAACTGCTTTAAAAAGCACATGTTCACCTTCTGTCAAATTTCTGTCCACATGGCCGGCATGACACCGTCTCACTCATTTATTGATGCGATATCCCTACATACTGGTCACAAATGCCAATTATATTTGAAAAGTACACTTTCTCAGCTTCAATTTAAGCAGTCACATGTACTCTTTCCAAGTACAGTCGAAGTCGAAGGGACCGAACCAAATTGTTCGAGTAACCCGAGGTTCGAGACATCCGAGGTAAAGATTGGTGTATGTTTTCCTTGTGACAACAAAATTACCTATGTTTGATTTGTACAGTACTTTAATGTAAATTGTTGTGTATCAGCATGTAAGCGTACTTTCATTCTGACGTGCAGAATATCCGGTTATGTTAACACTAAATGAGTTTGTAATTGTTGTTTATTCGATATAAATAGAAAATCAATACACATTTCCATATGTTAACATAAATTTCGGAATGTCACTTTCCCGAGATATTTGATGAAAAGGTACACTACCTTGTATTTAGTGTCTTCATGAGTTGTAATTACAAATGTATTATTATAATTATTTCAATTAATTTTAATCATCTAGATTAATTTGTTTGTCATTTTATAATCTCCGAAAAAATATTTCAAAGAAAACCGCGCTTTGGTCATTAAAATTCGTTTCGATAATGACATGGGTAAAAATGACAAACAACTCCACACTTAAGTTCCGCTTGGATGAATTTATTGAACATGACAGGTGAAATGTTTACACACCGGTCATGGTCAAGCCATGAATTAATTAGTGACATTTTATTAACTTCGATTTCGACACATCAAGGTAAATTTACGTTATAAATTTTTCACGGGACCACATTTTATGCTCGAGTTATCCGAGATTTCAAATTAACAGAGTTCGACTCATCAGAGGTTAAATTGCATTAACCAAGTGGGAATTTTGCCAGGACCGACACAAAACTTCGACTTATCCGAGATTTCGAGACAACCGAGTTCGACACATCGAGGTTCGACTGTATAATAAAATATCTATCACTTACACTGTATTTGATTCCAATTTCACTTTCTGATAGAACTATTTAGCTAAGGGGCCAATTGACCCGGAAGTGTATGTTGAGACCTTAAGATTTCAACTTGTATTAAAAAATGAGGGTTTTTGCTTTTCAATTGAAAGTGCACACTTGTGGGAGTAAAATGATACCCAATATGTACTGGTTCAATAACCGGTTAAGAATTTCACGGCATCTCCAAATACAATATGTAGCGAGCAAATTTAGAGAAGTTTGACATCACATATTAAGCGCACAGTCATTGTGTATGAAAAAGAACTTTTGCAATAAACTTTACAAAATGGGTAATAAATATCTCTCAAAATGGTATAATGTAGGCTTTATGGGTGTACAGAAATAGAAATATGGCTGATATTTACCTAAAAAGCCTACAGGGAAGGAGATAAATGTTATTAATGAAACAAAAATAGGGAGGGAAAATAGATCTGCAGCATGAAATACCTGTGTGAACCTAAGTTTTGGCCATTTTTGAGAAAATAAAATATTATTTCAATTTTTCAACCATATATTTATAACAGGCAATAATTTGACAAACTAGTGCCATTTTTGGAAAGAGAATGAATGGTTGCTAAGGTGAATAAGGGCAAAACCTATTCAAAGATATAATGACGCCTGCACCTTAAGGTCTCACTATACAGTTTCGACGTCACCATGCATTCCTATGTAAAATTGCCAAACTTTGCAGGTTCAGCCTGAACGTATAGGTGTAAAGTTTGCAATGAGGTGTATATTTTTGCGAAGCATGGATACCATAGATTTTATAAACAATGCAAAAAGGGTACGATGATCGTTGAATTTTTTCACAAAATAAGCTCGAACATAAACTGCTTTAAAAAGCACATGTTCACCTTCTGTCAAATTTCTGTCCACATGGCCGGCATGACACAATCTCACTCATTTATTGATGCAATATCCCTACATACTGGTCACAAATGCCAATTATATTTGAAAAGTACACTTTCTCAGCTTCAATATAAGCAGTCACATGTACTCTTTCCAAGTATAATAAAATATCTATCACTTACACTGTATTTGATTCCAATTTCACTTTCTGATAGAACTATTTAGCTAAGGGGCCAATTGACCCGGAAGTGTATGTTGAGACCTGATTTCCAATGTATGGGTTACCTCGTAAGCGCAACTCCTCTTAAACCGCACAAAGGATTTTGATGAAACTTTGCACAAAGGAAGTACACTATATGGAGATGTGCATGAAGGAATATAATTATTGTCCGAAACCAGGAAGGGGAGATAATTCAACTGACTTTTTGTTGATTCCCTATGTATGGGTTACCTTGTAAGCACAACACCTCTTAAACTGCACAAAGGATTTTGATGAAACTTTGCTCAAAGGAAGGACACAATATGGAGATGTGCATGAAGGAATATAATTATTGTACGAAACCAGGAAGGGGAGATAATTCGCCTTTGACTTTTTGTTGATTCCCTATGCATGGGATACTTGTAAGCGCAACTCCTCTTAAAGCACTGGAAGGATTTTGATGAAACTATACACTAAGGAAGGACACTATATGTAGATGTGCATGAAGGAATATAATTATTGGCCAAAACCAGAAAGGGGAGATAATTTGACTTTGACTTTTCATTGATTCCCTATGTATGGGTTACCTCGTAAGCACAACTCCTCTTGAACCGCTTGAAGGATTTTGATGAAACTTAATACAAAGGAAGGACACTTTATGGAGATGTGCATGAAGGAATGTAATTATTGCAAGAAACCAGGGATGGGAGATAATTTGACGGACTCTTTTTTTATGCATTTTGCAGTAATTTTTTTTTCAAAAAAATGATTTAAAGTGTAGATATTGTGAAATCAAGCTGTGGGAGAGACACACTTTTTCATTGTTATCCTCTTGAAAAGTTTTTTGTTTTCAAAGTGTTGTAATGAAATTTCTCTAATGGTAATGATTCTTTTGTAAAATGTTAAAATAGGCTAAAAAAGGGTGAATTTGATATTTGTCTGCTTTCGACAGAGTATTTTCTTTGGAACCCTTGTGAAAAGTTCTTTCTTGAAGATTATATCATTGTGTCCATACTTGTATGGTGTCCACACTTGTACTGTGTCAACACCTGTATTGTGTCCACACCAACTTAAATTTGCACTTACCATATGGATTCAGGGTTCAATGAGCGGGGGGTATATTTGGCTGCCATTCGGCGACAGTTCTTGTTTCCTTTCAAAATTATTCACAGCATAACATCAAAGTGGTCAGCAATACAGTTTTGTTATTAACATAAGGCTATTTTTTAGTTTGGAAGAAAATGAGCTCTTCTTTGTTAGCACAAACCAATTATACATAAATTTCTGAAATTAAATGACTGAGAATTTCATTCTTTGATATACATAAGATATTTTCAAAAAATATGTATATATCATACAGTTCCAGCTTGAACCCAATGTGATATTTTGTACATTTACATTTTTACAAAATCTTTCAAGATAACAAAGGATTGTTTAAGCTGCCAAGGCTATGACTGATTTGTAAACATTAAATTCTGATGAATCTATATTAACTCAACATCAGGCATTCATGTCAAATTCACTTCATTTAAATTCATTCAACCATACAAAAATTCAAACTGAACTTAGTTCAAACAGGGATGTAACTAAATAATTGCTGAACATTAAATGAAAAGTACCATATAATTATTGCTAACTTTGTGCATACTGTACATGTAGGGCAGTGTTGGCAAGTGGTTAAGGCACATAATTTTCCATCATGGCCAAAAACCACTGTGGGATAAAAACTTAAGTGTGTCAAGGTTTTAAGGCACTTTCCCTTCTTCATTGGCCAAAGGCTTACATCTCCTTTAAACCTTACTACTGTGCAAGAAGATCATATGCTTAAATGATGTTAATCTTTCTCCTGGTAGAAAAGCTTATTTAGAGTTGTTGATTTGTTTACAGATATGAAATAAATCTGATATTTGCCTTTTACTTGTATTTGTAGGTGATATCAATGTTCAAGAGATGGCATAATGCATACTTAGACAGACTACAACAGTATGAAGAACATGAACAGTATATACAGAGAATAGCTTTACAGATGGGAAGGAAATGGAAGAGAATCGCACAGAAAGCGAGAGGTCAAAGGTTATTGCACTATAGACAGAGACTGGAAGTAAGATCATTTTTTCATGAAAAGTCTTTTGACTTAGGTCATAATAAAATAATAGCTAGATTCTCATCCAGTTTTTTTCTAGAAATTTGGGGCAGGCAAATTTTATTTTCTATTTTTTATCATATTTTGTGAAAAATGCTGTCATTTTAAAAGAAATTTACCCAAATTGGCCAAATATCAAAATTAAAATTTTTTGAGGTGGGTGAAAAAAATCGGGTTGGGCAGTTATGAGAATCTAGGATATTTTTTTTATTATGGCCTTATTTGGCATTTGTATTAATTAATTTTGACATACAAGTCCGAATCATCATGTATGTATGTTGGTAAAAAAAAAATCTAAACTGATGGAATTAAATAACACTGCTTAATATTCAAAAGCTCAAATTTAAAATACCTGAACACCAGGAATAGCTATGTGAAATTGTATTCCAATCCTTTAGAACATTCTTCATTTATGCACCTCTATTTGAAATTACAGGTAAAGAAATACTTTGAGAAATGGCATTACAGTTATGAAAGAAACTTGGAACGAGAACATCAGTTAAGGAAATTAATTGATCGTAAAAACTGGCAGCTGATGGGCGTGTACCTGGATAACTGGAAGACATCACTGTTAGCTAAACAAGCTATAAGATTATATAATATGAAGTTGACAGGAACTGTTCTTTACTATTGGCATACATTTACACTGAGTAAGTATATGGGTTTTTATTATATGCCCGTCTATTGACGGACATATTATGGTATACCGATATCCGAGTGTCAGTCCGTCTGTCTGTCTGTTTGTCTGTTTCATATATTGCGATCTAACTTGACAACCCTTTCTCCAATTCACTTAAAACTTTGTAGAGGTATTGGATATGATATCCTTACGATCTATAAACTTTTTCCTAAAATTTTGATTTTTCTGCCAAGAGTTATGGGACTTTATTCGTCAATTTTAAGCCTATATTTACATTTCATGCTCGAAATTGACAACTATTTGGACAATTCACTTCAAACTTTGTAGAGGTATTGGGTATGAAGGGCTGATGATATGTATACTTTTTCATGAAATTTCGATTTTTTTTGCTAGAGTTATGTGACTTTATTCATCAATTTTAAGTCTATTTATATCCCCGCTCCAAAGGAGAGGGGGGTATACTGTTTTACCCTTGTCCGTCTGTCCATCCATCCATCTGTCCGTCTGTCCGTCAAGAACATCTTTCATCAAGGATTTCTCAGCTTGTGTATGTACTAATGATTTGATATTTGGTCTGAAGCTTAAGTATGATGAGTTGTACCGTGTCTCCCCTTTTCGAGTCTGTCACTCATCTACTTCTTGTTTGACGAAAACTTTGATTTTTCCCATTATAGCCATATATTGAAAATTTTCGTCTAGGATTTCTCAGCTTGTGTATGTAGGAATGAATTGATATTTGGTCTGAAGCTTAAGTATGATGAGTTGTACCGTCTCTCCCCTTTTGAAGTCTGTCACTCATCTACTTACTGTTTGACTTCATCAATTTTTCCCATTAAACCAATATATTGAAAATTTTTGGTCCATACTTGTTTGTGTCCACACTTGAACTGTGTCTACACCTGCATTGTATCCGCACACACTTATTGTCCATTGTGTATGACCTTACCGGTCTACCTGTTCCTATTGTGTGACCAATTTAACAATTTGATTTTTCTTTTCACATTATTTTTTTGACCAACTGGTATTGCTGGACTACAACATATATTGGAAAAAGTTTTTGGTGGATTGCTATTGTTAACTAATCAACACACTCAGTGTCCTTTTGAATTGTTCAACAATACTATTGTATATCAATCTGTAATAGCCTAGGGAGGTTTTACCTTGATTTGTTGATTGAAATAAGGACTATATAGAGTTTATATTTAATGAAAAAAGAATGCACCTTATCAAATTATTAAAATAACATCATTTAAAAATAAATATTGTGATATAAATNAGGATTTCTCAGCTTGTGTATGTAGTAATGATTTGATATTTGGTCTGAAGCTTAAGTATGATGAGTTGTACTGTGTCTCCCCTTTACAAATCGGTCACTCATCTAGTTCCTGTTTGATGAAAACTTTGATTTTTCCCATTATAGCCATATATTGTAAATTTTCGTCTAGGATTTCTCAGCTTGTGTATGTAGGAATGAATTGATATTTGGTCTGAAGCTTAAGTATGATGAGTTGTACCGTGTCTCCCCTTTTCAAGTCTGTCACTCATCTACTTCCTGTTTGACTTCATCAATTTTTCCCATTATANCAATCCACCAAAAACTTTTTCCAATATATGTTGTAGTATCGCTATACCAATTGGTCAAAAATATAATGTGAACAGAATAATCAAATTGTTAAATTGGTTACACAATAGCAACAAGTAGACCGGTAAGGTCATACACAATGGACTATAAATTTGCACTTTCCATATTGATTCAGTGTTCAATGAGCAGGGGTATAACTGGCTGCCGTTCGGCGACAACACTTGTTTTTACATGTCATGCTCTAACTTGACAACCATTTGGCCAATTCATTTTAAAATTTGAAGAAGCATTTGTTATGGTTACTTGACCATCTGTATACATTTTCATGAAATTTTGATTTTTCTTGCAAAAGTTATGTGACTTTATTCATCAATTTTAATTCACATTTTTACATTTCATGCTCTAATTTGACAACCCTTTGGTCAATTCATTTCAAACTATATACAGATATTATTTGAGATATATCTAGCTTAATTAACCAATAAAAGAAAAAAAATTGATTTAGTGATGAGCGTATCATGCGACTTGGCGCAGCTGTTTATTTACTTGATTCTTAGTGAGGGGCGCAATCATGCATAGTTGTTTCGCACACACATGATAAGGGAAAAGGGCTTTAAATTTTATAATCAGATGGCACTTAGAGCAAAATTTGATAGGTTGAAGGTATATAGGAGACTTGCACTGCTGAAACACAGAGAATAAGAAATAAAAAAAATTATGCATGCTAAGGCTTTACAAAATTACAGTCTTAAAAGAATCCTGTGTGAAGAAACTATTATATATTAATATGAGTGATACTGTTCATGTGAAAATGTTCACCAGGGGTTAATTTTTACTAAATTCACAGTCTAGGAAAAGTGGTAAAAATTTATATGTAAAAGCAAAAGCAGTGTACAATTTAAAACACTTTGAGCTCTAAAGATACCCCCTCGTGAACTGTTTGTTTGTCCCACAAAGTTTTGAAAAATAAAACTAAAAAAATTCCAGGTACAGTACATTAGACATTAGATGATATATGGCATGCAGACTAAAATTGTTACATTTAACCTAAATATTAAATAAACAGTATTAACTATACTTAGTTTTATATTGGTTAATAGCTGAACCAATGCCAATTTCGTCTAAGTGATGGTAGAGTTCCTTAGGTGGATACCTCTGGTATGCAGGGTTGTCAATTTAAAAAATTAAATACCAACATGATTGACAACAACACTTAAGGAAACTGCATGTAATTTATTGTCGACATGTTTTGCCCTCAATGGGCGTCATCAGGTTGTGATGACGCCCGTTGAGGGCGAAACATGTCGACAATAAATTACATGCAGTTTCCTTAAGTGTTGTTGTCAATCATGTTGGTATTTAGTTTTATATTGTAGAATCTACAGAGAGAGAGAATTGAATGTGTAGTATATAAGGAGGCATTATCACAGAGACATCTCAAGTCATACTTAGTATACTGGGGTTATTATATATGAAAAAGAAAGAAAATGGGGTAAATGTCAAGGAGACAACATCCCATATCCAGGTTAAAACGACCCAAAACAAAGCATCTAGGGGTCACAGTACGGTCTTCAACACAGTGAGGTACCTGTACTATACTGAGTTTTATATTGTAGAATCAAAAGAGAGGGAGAATACATGTGTAGTATATAAGGATGCATTATCGCAGAGACATCTCAAGTCTTACTTTGTATACTGGGTTAATATGTACAGACTAAAGAAATCAATAGAGGGACATTTCCATCTCAAGTTACAGATACAGTGAGTATATTTGTTAATTTAGTATTTATAAAAATAGGGGGGTGGTTAATTCACCATTATCGAATGGACCTCTTATTAGGTCTTAGATTATGGATTTTATAATACATCTTTTTTGAGTTTCAAGTTGTACTACATTATGCATACAAGGTCTTTTTTTTTTTAAACTAGTCAGGTTAGAAGTCAAACATCATACTTGACCTATTGGTGGCCTCAATTAAAATTTGCATTTCATAAAAAAAATTGTATCTTTTACCACAAAAATCTTCATGGGCAAAAATATGTAAACTAGGGTAACAGAATGTTTTATTAATATTCCTTTATCATTGTTTTAAAGCAAGAAAACATTTGCAATTATGTCTATATTAAGAAGAAATGATATTGAACTTAATATTTGTGTTTATGAAAGAAAAATTGAATGTTCAAAAAAGCATGTTACTTTTTCAGGATATTAAGATCTTGGCACCAGTTTACCCAGAAAAAGCGAACTTTGTCAAAACTTGGAGCTTTTATGAGTAACAGGGTCAATAAACGGGTCATCAGAAATGTTTGGGGTACCATGAAATGCCAGTTTGATTATTATCACTCACTGACAGAGACTGCAGAAAAGGTAGAGTACTGATACTGGGTAATGATTCAGATTTGTCAATCTTTTATTTATAGATTATGACAGCTTTATTAAAATGTGGTGTAAAATATATCTTGTATCATAAGTCTAATGGAAGTGGATGTGGTCTGGTGATATTTTCTGTCATGCTGACAGTCTGCTGACAAATGCACCTTTATTCAATTTCATGTTGATTTTTTGTCTTTTACAGTTAGAGCATATATATCAAGGTCATATGTTGGTGAATTGTTATGCTGTTGTTTTGTAAATTTGTGCAATAAGTAATGATTTGTAATGCATGTGTAATTTTGTCTGCGGACAAATACAACAATATTCTATTTCATGTTGATCTTTTGTCATAATTTTTAAAAATTCATTGTTCTAATGCAGTGCAGCCTTAAAATTGTACCACCATGCACAAAAAAAAATATTTTGTCATATTTCATCATTAAATCTCTCTTATGAATCAGTTTTGTGAGGTTTTCTTTCTACATATTTTATATCTGAAAATATTTTTAGATTGTGGAAAACAAGGACAAACAGTGTGCATACAAAGCATTGTGTATGTGGAGAGAAAGGTTAAACAGGGTTGTTGCTAGGCGGTGTTATCATCTACTCTTAGCTCGAAGGGGAGTGAGGAAATGGAAACAGTTTGTGGAGAAAATTAAAACGGAGAGGAGGTTAGACCAGGAAAAATTAGACAGAGCCATACAGCATTATAATAGAAAGATCTGGTATGTGTAGAGTTCAAACCAAATATTTTGTTAACATAAAGATAGCTCATTATTATGTGGAGTGGTTATTCTATTTTGCAGAAATTCACTTATTAAAAACTGTCTTATTTACATGTAAAGTAAAAACATATTGAGGTTTTTGCAGAAAAAATGTACATTTTGCATGCAAATTAAAACTTGGTTCAGATTTTAGTCTCTGTACATGTACGATGTAGGATCATCTAACCTTTTATTTGCATGCATCACTGTTTTGATTTTGATATTAGACAAAAGTCACTTTGACCTACACTTAATGCTACATGGACTTGCATTCAAGTTACCATCCCAGATTGTACACAGAAGGATCATTTTACCTTGCATATAAACACATCATTATCCAGGCAAAATGATATCACTTTGACCTACATTTATCACTTCATCCATTTACATTGAGATTGACTTCTGAGTTCAGATCTCTGTCAGTGTTCATATAAGGTTTATCTTATGCATTCTTTATCTGATAGTATGTCATCATTCAGGCATACTAGGTCACTTTGACATACATTTTCTGTTTGATACATTCAAGTTTACTGCCGAGAGCATATCTCAACTACTGTATATGGTATATGCATGTATCTTTGATGGTAAGACAGTATCCAGGCAAAATTATGTGACCATATGAGGCATATGAGGCATATGAGGCAGACTTTGTGATTGTTGATTAACTGACAATTTACGTGCGTTTCTTCAACTTTTCTATCTTTTGGTATGTTTAAAGGGTGAAATTGAACTTTTCTGGTCTAATTATTGAATGTTAAGACTAGATATGAATAATTCATATGAAACAAAAAACTTTGAAAACCATACAACTATACAACCTATATTGCTTTACTCTATTTTATTTTTAGCACTGTTGCCATGGTAGCATGGTTAGATGAAATGAAAGTTGTTCACCATTTACAATATCGTAAACAAAAGCTAGTCAACAAATATGCCAGTCTGTGGAAATACAGGGTAGACTTAATGTATACAGCTAAATGTGTGGTAAGTCAGGTCATAGTCTCAATAAGTACATACATGTATTATATTTCTGGATTTAAGGACATCAGTCCTAGATTTTACAATCAAGAGTTTTTAACCGGGTTTTCCATCGGAAAAATCCGGTTATTAAAATGGTGAAAATGGCGGGCGGGCAGTGGGCGGGCGGCTGCCAAATGGGTACATCATTTGTCCGGAGCAAAGCTCCTACAGTATTTCAGACAGGAAGTTTTTATTTTGCAGGACCTGGTTGTATGAACGTGTTATTAGCCTAATGTGTAATTAAGACGTCATTAGCCCAATGGATTGTTAAGACTTAATGAAGACTTAATGATTCATTAGGCTAATGGCACTTTCATACAACTGGGTCCANATCAATTGTCCGGAGCAAATCTCCTACAGTATTTGAGACAGGAAGTTTTTATTTTGCAGATCAATTGTACATATATCAAAGGTGTGCATGGTACTTTGATTTTGATTTTTGATAATTTGTCCGGAGCAAATCTCCTACAGTATTTGAGACAGGAAGTTTTTATTTTGCTGATCAAATGTATATATATCAAAGGTGTTCATGGTACTTTGATTTTGATTTTTGATAATTTATGTCAAAAATATCACTTGTTGAACTTAGTCATTTTTAGGTCAAATTTTTAACAATAGGGTACCCCTTTTGTCCGGAGCAAATTTCCTACAGTATTTGAGATAGGAAGTTTTTATTTTGCAGATCAATTGTACATATATCAAAGGCATGCATGGCACTTTGATTTTGATTTTTGATAATTTATGTCAAAAATATCAGTTGTTGAACTTAGTCATTTTTAGGTCAAATTTTTATCAATAGGGTACCCCTTTTGTCCGGAGCAAATCTCCTACAGTATTTTAGACGGGAACTTTATATTTTGGAGATCAAATGTACATATATCAAAGGTGTGCATGGTACTTTGATTTTGATTTTTTGATAATTTATGTCAAAAATATCAGTTGTTGAAATTAGTCATTTTAGGTCAAATTTTTAACAATAGGGTACCCCTTTTGTCCGGACCAAATCTCCTACAGTATTTGAGATAGGAAGTTTTTATATTGCAGATCAAATGTACATATATCAAAGGTGTGCATGGTACTTTGATTTTGATTTTTGATAATTTATGTTCAAAATATCAGTTGTTGAACTTAGTCATTTTTATGACAAATTTTTAACAATAGGGTACCCTCTTTGTCTGGAGCAAGTCTCTTACAGTATAAGACATAGGAAGTTTTTGATTTGCAGATCAGTTGTACATGTATCAAAGGTGTGCATGGTACTTTGATTTTGATTTTTGAAAATTTACGTCAAAAATATCAGTTGTTGAACTTGGTAATTTTTACGTCAAATGTTTAACAATAGGGTACCCCCTTTTGTCCAGAGCAAATCTCCTACAGTATGAGACATAGGCAGTTTTTAATTTGCAGATCAGTTGTACATATATTTAAGGTGTGCATAGTACTTTGATTTTGATTTTTGTTGAATAATGCCAAAATTACCAGTGTAGAATTTAGTCATTTTAAGGTCAAATATTTACCAATAGGGTGTCCCGTTTGTCCCAATCTCCTACAGTTTAATAGACAGAAAGTTTTTATAATGCAGATCATTTGTACCTGTATCAGAGGTATGCACAGTTTTATTTTCATTTTTGATTAAAATCCAAGTTGCTGAACTTTCAGAAATAGGCTACTTTGATGGAAGGTTTAGCATTGAAAATAAATGAAAATTATAAGTACATTAACCCATGTGTAAGATATACTGTCCATGTAAAAGAAAACCCGGTTTGCTGTCACACTGACAGCTTTCCTCTTGTTTAATCAGTATTTTAAATTTATTTTGACTCAAGTTCTTACATATATTGAGATTCAGATTTAATTTTCAGCATAAAGTTTAATATTAGAGTACCAGGAATTCTCTGGTAGAACATTTCCACTAAGGTATTCACTGTAAGCACTATTCAACAATTTTGAAGATGAATTTTCAAGGCGGTGCCAGTACATAAACGTACATGTGATAATATCAATATATAACGGAAATCTGTCCAGCTCTGACAGAACGCTAACATTTGTACATTTTTTTTGATACACCTAGAATATATTTACAAAATTTTATATTCAACTTTTCATGGTCCCATTCTTTAAATATCTCATATAATGGAATGGACTTCCTTTTAGATGTTATATGTAAAACACCCCAGTTTTCACAACCATATAAAACGATTGGTTTTATAGTGTGGTCAAAAATATGTAGCAGGGTCTGAAGAGATGGTGATGCAGACATGATACTTTTATAAAATTTAAAGCTGGCTGTATAGATCTTTCCTAGCCTCATGGAATTTACCACTGTTACTAAATGTTGTTCCTAGATATTTATATAATTTAACACATTCTATATTATCTTTGTTGATAAAAGATGTTTGTGTACATGAACAATGCACCCTCGTTATATCGCCACCTTTTGGATCAGATAAAATTTTTGGCGATAAGTGAGCTTGGCGATATATATCGAGGGAATAAATAACATAGAAACTATGCAACTTTTGGAAAAATGTACCTTGAAAATGGTTGGCGATATGTTGTGGGACCGCCGTTAAAGAGGGGCAGTATAACGAGGGAGCACTGTATTAATTTTGTCCTTATAGTCATTTCCTCACAAATATATTTTAAAGTGTTTTAAACAATCTTCCATTGAAAAGTAAACTAAAATTGTTAATATTTGTACATAAGTATGAAAAATGACTTATGCTCTCTTCATGGCTGTCTTAAATTCCCTTCAAAATTAATTTTCTCTGAATCTTTAGAAAGTTTATTTGTGTATAAATTTTGCCCATTGAAATAAACTTTATAATGATTTGATTTTTTCTAACCAAATTCTCAGGTTAGATTTGTAAACTTCTGTGTTTGAATAAGCTCACATGTGAACTTCTAACCTTAAATGCTCACCTAAGAAATTTGCTGAGGTGAGAAATTTAGGGTAGTGTTTCTGTGCACATGTGAACTAACATAGTTCTCACTTGCAGATGCTTATTTGCATACATATCTAACTTGCACCTTATTAGAATCTATTGTGAATCTAGTGTGCTTTGGTTAGAAGATTCTGTACGGGGTAGGCAGATTCGAACAAATTTTCATTCCAACTTGTATAGATTTTACTGGATTAATTCATTCATCAGTGGGACAATATTTCAGCATCACTTTTTTTGGTTTGTTTGTCAGCCAAATGAAATAACATGTAATTACTTGTTTTTTTTTCATGTGAAGTTACCAATCTGTTAAATTATATGCCATATGTAGGATTTCAAGTCAGAGAGTGAATATAGACAATTAATTTTAAAAGACTTAAAACTAAATATAAAGTTGTCTTTGTAAATTCCAGAGTGGTACTACAATGATCTTTCTTCAGCTGCTAAATTTGGTTCTCATCATAGCTACCTCAGGTCAGTAATACATTGTACTGCTAAAAATAGAATATTGGTCATTATCACAGCTACCTAGGGTCAGTAATTATATTATAGGTACTTATATAGAGAGAATTATCACAAGATATGGACTGCCCAAGGGATAACGATATGGACTGATTCATGGATAATACCCGAGCTGTAGGCGAGGATATTATCGATGTGTCAGTCCATATCGCTATCCCAAGGGCAGTCTATGTC